>JAQGAB010000071.1:0-50015 GCA_034696565.1 Isotomurus graminis
AACTTAATCTCTCACACACTTTGTTTCCATTCTCAAGTAATTACTCAAATAACAAGAGAGTTATGTAAATCACAAAGTCAATAGGGGTTCATGCACACTAATATATGAAGCATAAATTAATATAGAACGAGGAATGGCCGCAATCCACAATCACCCATCCAGCAAGTCTCTCGCATCTCGAGGTCATGTCATGTCTCAAATGTCTTAGGCGTAACCTCACTATTTTGTGCAATTTGACTTGTGTTCTTTTAAAAAGTAAAAACTCCTTCGACTTCTGATTATAATGTTGGAGATTTAAAGTATACTCCTAGTCTCTATAATTTTTCTCCGTGGATTGCCTACACTCTTGTAAACTAATATCATGAAGGAAAAGCAGAAGGCTGTAATCTTTGAGGAGGAGGAACTCGTTCTTGTACATCGATCTGTCTATCCATCTCTAGCACACACACACACTTACACACACACATACTCGTACAAATATATCCCAGCATACCTTCCACTTTAACTCTCATACAGATGGCTACACATCAAGAAGTTCGTTAGGGACACTATAAATTCTCTCCTCAACATGTTCAACCTTTAAAAGGAGATTAAAAGATTTATGCGGAAGTGCAGCACCATTAAATTCAATGTCACAATTTATCCAACACTCTGTTTGAGATTACTTGTCAATTCTAATTTGCTTGATTGATCGCTAACTACAACAGTACAAGTTATCTGAAGTTCTACAGTATAGCGTGTCCACCTCATATACATCATTGGAAGTGTGAAACTAAGATTCAAATGAGCTCACAACAATTTTCTAGAGGACTAGAAAAATCAAGCACAAATTGTCGATTCTCAATGGATGATGCCCATTTACACGAAGGAAATATAATTGCTTGTTTTGTAGTGAGAGTTGTCTTATCTTTCAAGAAGTTAATCACATGAGCACAAGAGCTTAAAAAGAACCTTTAAGATGAAAGACTACATTCGCGTGACTTATTACTGTTGTGTTCATTCTTTAATACTCATAGACAAATCATGGATGTAAAAATACTACCTCTCATGAGTCTCCTTGTTCGTTTCAAAATACCTAAATAATCTCATTTATCAAGGAGGACAGGCGATGTGTGAAGTTCAGTGTCCCAGTCCAACCAAACCCATCAAAAAAGCTTATTTGTTCACGTACAGTTTTATTTATTTTTCAAGGAACAGTCAAGTAGAATACAGAGTCACTGAAGCTTGATTCACTCAGATAAACTTTTCTACTGTCCCTACCGTAATTTGGAAAGGCAACCTGAAGACATTTTCTACAATATAAATGCACTTTGCTGCAGGATGCGTGCTTAATGAGCTGTTTAATTAGCATAATCATTATCACAATCTTTATCGTCTTGTATTCCCATCCGTCCTCCTTAATTCTTACAGCAAAGAGTAAACCAACCAAAAGGTATATTACAGGTTGTAGGTTGCATACTTGTCAGTCCATTCTGCCTCAAGTCATATAGAGAGGTGGCTCACAAGATAAGATACGCATTTCTCCACTTCAACTCATAGAATCAGATATTTCTAACTCGCACAATCACACACAATCCTCTGCACAGATCGAATATATTTTGAAGGAGAAATAAAATCTCTTGTCTGTCACGAGTAGAGGTAAATTCTTCTTAGCCAACTTCTCAAGTTATCTTTATCATTTATGGAAGAAATGTTAGACACTCTTGCTCTGCGTGTGCCATTTGAAAGAAGAAGCCCATTTATCTATTTATATTTGAACGGGTCTTCATACATTGGCATTAGAGAAGTTCCTAGTGTAACAAACTTACTACTCTCCACTCTTTTCCATCCACCAACTTTTCAGAGTAAACTTTGTTTTGTGCAGTTTATTGTTACACATAGTCTGATGAAACTGTGTGTGCGTTTACAATGCATAAATATATACTCAATAAGTCCACGATTACATGCAAGGTCTCTTATTCGCAACATCATCGCCACTCTTACAAGTTTTTGATACAGGAGAAGGAATGAATAGCATGAAAACAGGAATGACAGCATTGGCACCTCATAACACCATCCTTCTTTACTTAACCAGTCATGATGAATACACAGAGAGGACATTCTTCCTCTCCATTTGTGTATTTGACATGGCATTGTCACCAGAATAATTGAGCAGGTTGTCACATCAATTGCATTCTTGTTCACCATCTTCGTCATGCAATATTGAAGAAGTAGGCTTGTCAGAAAAAAGGTCAGTCTCATAGTTTCATAAGGATAAGTGGATTCGATTGATGATGATGATGGAAAGGAATCCTGTTGAGTTTCTCTGTGAGTTGAATATTGTTGTCATATTTATGCCTTCACACTTCAACAGTGTCCCTATAAATAATCCGTACTATCAACTTTAACTTTGTCGAGAAAAACTTGAGTTTACACGAAAAAGAAGTATAAAGAAGACTGCTCAACTCAGTTTTAGATTTTGAGTATACTACTATATATACACACTGTCTGTACTTTGCAATGGTAGTGGGAGATGTCGAAGGTTGAAAATTGTCCCTTGTTAATGTGGCATGAAGTTGAATGTGACAACTTTTGCTCCTGAACCACCACCACCACCACTACCACCAAAGAGATCTCAAGACTTTACTTAAACTCTGAAGATGAGCTACGAAGTACGAACGAGCAATGGGGAAAACTTTCCTTCCTTTGCCACTCCAGATTTTTCCTCAATTTCTAAATACGTACATATGTGGCACTACACAACTCTCTTGTAAAAGTAACAATCTGGCTGGAGTTTCGAAGAGAGAAAAAAGTTTGAAATGAAATTGACACGGGCTTGTCGTTTGCTCTCTTGTACCATTCGAGTGCGTGAGTGGTAAAATTGATGGGTTAGATCCTAAATGGTAAATACCCCAGTATGTGCTGCTCCTGCTATTATTACAAACTATTTCCTTTCTTATTACAAAAGTGAGATTCTTTTTTGTGTCAAAAGAGAAGTGAAAAATGGATTTTACCCGTTTTCCATCTTGATTTCCAGTTTCTTTTTCACCGTGCATTTATATCCTACCATGTACACTGCTGCAAACAACATACTCGCATCATGATGAAATAATGGATGGATTTCGGTGAGTTGTTGAAACGCTCAGCGTATATATATAACATCTTTAGTAAAAGCTGAGCTGCATACTTATTGAACTTCAGAGAGTTTCACAACTCCACAGGGCGAGTACATGCTAAGAGAATAAAAATACTCATGGGACATAATCTAAATTCTTGTAAACGAGCAAATCTCTGCTTGTCAAATGCCCATAGCACAAACAGTATGCGTGTGTGTGGCTTACAGAACTGCTCAAAAATATTCCCAAGTTTCAAACATCTGAAGTTGATGCACCTTTTTTCTGTTTCAAATCACAAAATTAAACAAAGCTACCGCACGTCCTGGGTCTTCGTTGAAGTGTTACCTCGTGTACAGAGTTTATCACTGCTGCTTATGCTTCTATCCTTCCATACGCTAGTTTATGTGATTTGTAAAGAGCCGGAAGTTTTTTTGGGGTGTAAATTAAGGAAACAGAACAGGATATGAGACAAGTTTGAGGTTTGAAAATGAGTTTACTTTCTATATGAGCAGCATAAAAGTGTGCTGATAATGGTCTTCTTATAAGAAGAACACGAAATAGCAGGTGAGGGAATTCGTACTCTTTACATGCTCATCATCATCAACTTGCTTCACACACAACATCTTCCTCCCAGTCATCATTTTGCTTACTTCTCATTCATTCACTTTTTGTATTCATAACCACTCGTCTCACATCCACATAACTCTTACAATCCATGTTAAATTACACACCACGCCAGTCACACATACCTCGTATTTTGCGAACACCATTGCCTCGCTGCAGATTGAATCCATCGTCAATCGTACGAGCCTGCCAATTGCAAGGTGATCTTAAAAGTGAAATCATATCAAATAGGTCTAAAGTTTCGCCTCACACGAACAATAAATCCTGTTAGGCATTTCGTGAGGGTGAATTGACTTACTCTTATATGTAAAAATATTCATGCGCATGAATTATTAGATAAGTCAAGTAGACCAAGATAAATCAGAAGTACTCAACTTCGGGTTTGTTTGCCGTCATTTACTCTCATACTTATTACGACTTCTTTATACATGCATGCATATTTTCTTCGGGATAATAATTCACTAAACTATTGGCTTATCATGAGATCAGTGCAAGAAACCGTGAGATAGTGAGACGACTACACATACCAGTGCACAGCATATAGCAGTATTATATCTTCCATGAAGTCCACACGGTTTTTAACTCAACAATAAATACATGTATATGCGTGAGAGAAAAAAACGGAGAGACTCACCTGTCGAAGAAGGCTAGAAATTCAACAACTTTTTCCTCCTAAATAATCCCAATCCCACACAACGTAAAGCATTCAACCACTCGTACAATCACAAACATGATGATCCAAACCCAACTTAGGAATAAAGAAGGATACGAAACACAAGACAAAAAAGTCTAAAGGTGTTTCCAGCTCTCTTTCAGCCTTTCAGCTGCTCTAATCCAAGTATACCTAACTAACTACAATATTATTGTTTCTCAACAGAGCTTATTACGCTCAGCATTCGACCGATCTCTCTGTGTAGTTACTAATTTGAATCAGTGTGTAAAATCTGCCTCTTCTGTGTGATAGTTTAAGACTGTAGTCTTGAGCCCAAATCATAAATAACTATCTAAAGCTCAAATTCTTTTTAGTTGGTAGGTTGTACACAAAACATTACAAAATTGTGTAACATTTTGTAAGAAGACTATATTTATGCAGTCAGATTATTAGTTACTTAATACCCACCATCTCCCGAACTACGAGGATGGTCGTATCATGAGTCTTTATCATCAGTCTTAATATAAAGAAGATTGGATTGCATTGTACAGTTTGTCTTGTGCTGGCGAGAGATAATCTATCTCAGCACATCATCTTCCCATTATTAATATATATAAAGCCAGCACGAATAAAACCCCCGCATGCATAGCCGGTTTAAATCGAAGTTCTGTCAGTATACCCTTCTACACAATGAGCAGTTCACAGTTGGTCCTTGGATAGTATATATGTAAACCGACCATATAGTGCATTTATCTCTCCCTTTGCTCTGGAGATGAACATCCGTTTTTTATTATTCTTTTTACTGAGAACACTGACCCTTTCTTTCCTTCTCATGAAAGGTATATAACTATATTCCTACTATCCAGTGGCCGTGTAACAATACCTTTTCATACCACCAAGAAGAATTTACCGATCTACAGAATAAAAGACCCATATTTCAAGCTTTCGGCAACACATTCACGTACAATGATGAATATTGCAACCATCCCAAATCTTATCAATACGTACGCGAGGATAACAATTTAATACTTAAATGTTTAATAAACCTAAAAAACGTTAACCAACCGGCGCATGTATTTATACAGTACACCCTACTTCACTTCACAATATGACACAAGAGTACATTCTAATATTCATACAAACGATCGAGAATTCGGGGAAATAAATAGACGCATGCATATTTTACCATAGAATACTGTGTAAACTTTTATCTAACTTATTCAAATAGTGCGTCAAGAACAGGAGACACAAGTCTGGCTAACAAATCCTATCAAATATGCAATGAAATCAACACATACGTACGTATACACACCGACCTATTTCTCGTCAAGGCCTGTTCTGCTTGCATTTTCAGACTAACAGGCGATTAATTGGAGAGGCTACATTGGCATTACAAGAGGTAAATATTTTTCTCTTCGTAATGTGAATCAAAAGAGTTCCGAGTTAAGTAAGGAGAAAGGGAGTCGAACCGGAAACAAATGTGTATTCGGGTGACTGCAACACTCTTTGAGAGCGTCTTCTTTCAGGACACTTCATCTTGCGTATACAAGTGTTGTATGCTAACAGGGAAGCAATACTGTCCCACAGCTACACTTAATACTTACCCTCTCCTCTATATACACCAGAAATTTAAAAGGCGCTTGTAAATCTACTTAGGCTCTGCTGGGCTGCTCTCTCATCTTTTCTGTTTCTGTAGTTGATGTGTGAATGGCAAAAAGAGTGTGATTTGGATTCGGCTGTTAAAGCCAATAGATCATAATGTCATAAAAGGACTTCAGGTTGCTCTGAGCTGCATTTCCAATCTCTCTAGGGTCTAAATCATACACGTTGTCTATCTGATAAACCACCACCACCATCACCACCAGGAGCAACTAATGCTTGACAAAATACATGCCTGGCACTACTCCAGCTCCTTGAAGAATAAAAAAGCAGGATTTTTCTCTCTCAACCACTTCTCAAACTGTCTTCTTTCATCGTCTTCTTTCTCTCTTAAAAGTATTTCACCATTTAGGAGGATTGGAGATGAACTTCTTCCTCCTCTGTACATATTGCATGCACTCTTCTTCTGCCTTCGGACAAGAAGATTGAAGTAAATACTTGATGTAGATGTAATGTAAGGGCAACCCTTGCTTCCTTGTATTATTTACTCTTTGTCTTGGATTTCTTCATTCCCCTTACTCTGTGTCTTGTGCTCAAAGCATCTGTTCATATCTCAAGAAGTTTTCTTATCTTTTACTCCAAGACCAACTAAATGGAAAGGAAGTGTTGTTCACCATCCAATGAAAGAACCACTCCAAAGGACATGAAGACGAGCAAAGGAAGGAAATTCCGGTTTGAAGTTTAACACACACGATGACAATCTGTCCACCACTATACTTTTTATTGCCCACTATTCGGTTTCATTATACAACTAAATCGTTACTCGTAACCTTCTCCAATGTAAATAATTTCTTCATTCAATTACTTACAAACAAACCCCGTTTAATTTCCTCAAATTCTCTTTTTGCCAACAAGATTAAAGCTATTCATGTCAAGTCGTAAGTAAACTGTCTTGTCTTCTACTTTCAAAGGAAGGGCATCCTTTGAAGAAATTGGTATTGTAGCATGTCTGAGAGTCTGCATTATGATGTGCAGAAAGAATCTACTAATATTCAGATTCCATAGGATCACATGTTAAGTGTTTAATGTTTAACGATTAAAAAAGCTAGCTGCATTATCGACTCCTCACGAAAACCATCATTATCGGAGATTCATATTTGTGTGTTCAGTACAGTCATGCAAGGATTCCATGAGACCCACTAAATTTCAGATATCAAAAGGGTCGAAAGATTCGTGAAGAAATATCACAAGTATCTAAAAGACTTCGAAATAAGTAGCTAAAAGACTTCAGAATGAGTCTTGTAGGGAACTAAAAACAAGAAAGGGTCACGGCTATCGGTATTCATCCTATCGTCCTCAACTCTTAAGCCGGATATGGTTCCTCTACTCAAACCATTATTCTCTGTGCTTACGTACCTCCACTTACCTGACATTATTCCGATATTTTTCTCTTAACGAACCCCAAGTCAAGCTCGAATCACTCAACCATGCTTAGAGTCAATAATTTTTCTAAATCAGGCAACCATAAATCCCCATTTTGGTTAGTAAAACAGTACACAGTAAAACGAAAGCAGAGCCTTTACAACGAACTTTGTCAACCACTCGAGATGCATGTTTGCGCAGAAGTGGTCTAATGATATGAAAGTGTCTACGTGTACCCTTTCGCGTGCCTTCCTAATCTTCCAAATAAATCCCACGACAGCTCGATTTTAACCGTGTATTTATCCAGACATGGGTCTCAAGTGGAAAACTACTGATAACCTTAAATTGCATTTGAAACGTCTGTCTAATCTACACAGGTGATGTAATAACACAGCTACGGGGCAATATTATTTTAAATGGATTATTTTAAGAACAAACCAGCCCACAACTGGCTTTATGCACCTCAGGTGATGTAGAAAGCTGACAGCACTACTTATTATTTAATTAGTAAATGGCATTTACTTTTATTTTCATTAACCATTAACCTCATAAAGCTCAAACAACTCGTAAAATCATAACATAAATCACTCGACAAGCAATATATTAATTCACTCTGAAACATTAAAACGCCACCGTTCAAACAGAGTGAGATATAAAACTACGTACATAAATTATTGCAATATATCATTCTAAATCTAAAAACGATTGGGTGCAGTAACAACAGAAGTACTAGTGTGAAGTTACTGTGAAGTAAACTTATCGTATTGATTTGCATGATGTACTTTATCCCCCAAGGGGACAATACACATGATATTGCGGTACACATTCTAAATCAAGTTGTGTGACACTACAAAAAAGTAAAAATCTTGTGTACATCTGTAGCTCATGCTCATTGAAGGTAGAAGTGCTCGCAAGCACATACACACACACATAAAATAGAATGCAGTATACTCATCATTTGAGCTACACATAAAATAATAATCTACCCAATCTGTTTATCCTAAAAATGAGAGAGAGAGGGCTCGTTTGTAGAGCGATATTTATATAAGATTACTTATCTCTAGTTGTCTCTTGTAAGTGAAGAACTTGTGAAATGATATTATTATTGTTCAACATGACTGCAAGCAGAGTTCTTGGCTCGGTCTCTGGGCTTAAGCGAGTTTCTTCGTGAGAAGGAATGACAGAGGATTACAGCAGTTAAGAGTTTTATTAAGAATATTATGGATGCAAATGGTGAGTGTAATGAGGTCACAAGACGGATGGTGCTACGTTGACTATGGCTATGGCTTTGCTCCCTTTCGAAGTAAAGAACTTAATGCATCTCTTTACAATGTCGGTCGCAGTAGGCAACCTAAACTCTTCTCTGTATACCATTCACATCCAGTATTGTACATTAAGTGGCGGTGATCCGTGTTTTATTTCTAAATTATGTTTAGGCACTACTTTTTAGTTGGCAATAAGAAAAATTGCGATATTGTTTTATTCATTTATTATCCTTTTAATGATTTAATTCTGCATATTACTCTTCGATACTCCAGAATAAACTTAGACATATTAACAATTACTCTACATCGAGTGAACTAATGTACAATTGTAATAATAAACGTGTTGATCATCATGACGTCATGTTTGCAATAGCCATTAAGTCAATTCACCTTTTACCCTCTATCAGATCCAAATAAATTCAACTACGCCACTGAAAGGTTCTCTAATCAATTGGTTTCTAGTTTAATGGTGAACTTTATTTCACCCCAAGATCATGTGCATCTGTTTACACTTCAAATCTCCGTCATTGATACTATTTGCATGCAGCGAGGCAATGATCCAATTGTACACTCGGTGAAATATTGTAAAAACATCCTATTTCGCACAACTGCAAGATGCAACGCAGTCACAAACAACAAACTAAAGTCCATCTAACCTAAAATAATCTCTTTCCATTTCTAACCTCACCTTAGTTTCCTCAGTTTTTCTAGAGATTAACTAAGAGTTTAAAGAGCCAATTGCTATTCTTATTACCCAATCATGATGAATTCAAATAATTCTTTATTAAGAAGATCCCACTACTCCGTACTTCTTACAAGAGTAACTAGCTTCTCTAGCTCTCCTTCGTCCATTTGCACAGAACTCTCATTCCACAACTTAATACTTTTCTGCTTCTGCATTTATTACTCTCAGAGAACAGTGGATCTTGTTAACATCCGTAGAAGCTTTGAGAGAGAGAGAGATTACCTTTCGTGTATTATTCTTTACGGACGAAAGGTAAAATAAGTTGAGACAACCTCAACGATTAAACCCAGTAGTAAAAACAAAATGCCCTGTACAATCCTCAGTATCCTACTTCACTCTCGTCACAGTTATATATTCTATACCTTATAAAGAACCTTAATGTGTATAGTAACCATCTAACACAGGGCAGACTGCGTACCACCTTTGTAATAATAACAATAATAATGGAGGAAGAGACCAAAAGAGAGATATACTTGTAGTTCAGCTACACGAAAATATAAAACGCAAGAACAGAAATTGGCCATGTTGGAAAGGCAGGTGATTTTGGCAACACAAAGTGAAGTTATACATGCAAATATCTTTTTTACATGTAGACAGTTGATAAAATTGGATAGAGAAGCAATTTAATCAATGCGAACTGTGTTAACTCACTCGCTCTTCTATTCAGTTAAACAACATGCATACTACTCAACTATTCCAATGTATTATCGTTATCTCTGTGATTATATACACTGTGGCTTGCTCGCTACTTCCAAACTTCCACCTTCTACTGACAACTGAAGGTAGCATAGCGGTGTAGCAGCAACCACAAAGTCATGATTGTAATTTCACTTTGCTCATATCATTGATTATCATTTACAAGGCACACAGCACACTCCTTATATGCCTCAATGATAGGACGACGCAGTGTGATACTTTGTTGTTCATATGTAAAAATGTTTCAACATATTGTTTTATAAAAAATCAAAATTTTTAACACGGTTTCGTGTACTTTTTACATAAAGGAAGCAATATCACGAGCCTTAAATATGCGAACTTGATAAATAATTAACCTTAGCCCGATTTTCCCTGTCTGACCAAGTGGTAACTCCAAAGCCAGTTGGTGTATAAAAGTATATAGGACTATAGACACTAATGGTGCTGTCATAAAATGAACAAGCCAACTTGCATTGTGAGTAGCCAGAGAGCATGAGATTAACTTTTGTGACGGTTTTGTTCCCAGGCGAATTCATACCACTTATTTATTTATGCACATACGAAGCAGTTAGTTTCCATTTCGCATACTTTGTGAGCATCTATCGCCACTGAGGGGTTGCGAAAACTACCGTAGGCAAGAGTACACACTACACACACAGATACATTCGATAAACTAAGGAACGCTTTTTGCCTATAGCCTTTTTGCAGCGTTGTCTACAAGCTCTCCTACCACACACTACATCTGCTACTGACTTTAATGCAGAAGAACCATCAGTATTTTCAAGTAGAACATTGTGTGATGAGATGATATCAGTCAGCAGATTTGCAAAAGGAAAATTGAATTGGGAATCTGCTGTCTGTGCGTGGCGGAAATAATAAGAGTCCACCCAGGTCTATAATAGATTTTGTAATAAAATACGATACAATGGAAAGGAAAACGCAGGAGACTCAGGCTTTTAGACTACAGACAAACTTTGAGAGACCTGTATTAAATATCTCTCCATCTAGAACTTAATTCTGTTTCTGTCAGCATAAAACCTGCGTTCTGTTCTGTAGGGCTGCAGGACTCTTGTAAGATATATAATGTGAATATAATATGACAGTAGTAACGAGTGTATAGTGTCATGGTTCAAGGGAATCTCACTCTTCCACCGCAAACTAAAATATTTTGCCTTTCATTCAACCAGCTAGTCAAGTTTTCAAAAGGTTTCCTTCACTTAGCTCATCCCAAGAAGTTAAGGATGACCATTATTCTTAGGAATGATGATTTTGGCTCATAGTCACAACCACACACACCACTGGCCACTACCACCTCCGACCTCTGAGACCGGTGCTGCATTGTACTCTGAGTTTTGAATCAACCTTATAATAATCAACTCGCACACGTACGCTATTGCAAGAGACAAATATTTATTCCTCATTTAAAGATTGTATTTCAAATGAAACATCAAGTTCGTTGGCCTTGCGGTTGAATGATGAGATTGGAGTTACTTCGTCTTATCACATTTACAGATGCTGTGTCGATAACTGTCTCAACGGAGAGTTACTCGTCACTATCGCACATAAACTGAAAGGAGCAAGCACATCCGGAATGCAATGGACATGCATGCACACAAAATACCCAAGCAGGCCATTAGTTTCCTACCATTTTTATTTTCTCACTGCTTTGCATCGAGTAACATAACTCGATTTAAAATGACCTGAGGATGAAGATGTGGTGTTTTTACCAACTACCAACATTTGTTGTGAACTATGAGGATGAAGTTTCATGTTTCATTCCCGTTGCAACTAGTTTTGAAATTAATCCAGTGGAACGTAGACTCGCAACATTAGCATTTGTATTCCCAAAGGATGATTATATTATTATGTTCATTCTGCAAACACTACATAAATATTACCACACTACAATTGGAGTGATTTTACCTCAGTCAAAATTAAAGTGTGCACTTTATTGAGTTTATTGAGGGAACTTTTTTTTGGCTTCCACTGAATTAATCCCTTATTACGTCCCGTATCATAAATATATTAGAGATAATTCAATTTAACATCCAAGTTAACTGGGTATTAATACATACATTAACACTAATAAGCAACATAAGGAATAAGATTGACAGTTTAAAATCAATCCGCATGAACAAAAAATCTTCATCCTAGCAAAAAAGGTTCCTACTACATTATTCACTGTGCCCTACGCTACCCCTCGAAATAGGGATGAGGAGAAGAATCATAATTTGTAAAAGGGAAATAGGTGCAGAGACTTTTAGAGATTCTTCAGTGTTGTCACTGTCGGGTAAAGAAATTGATGTCGAAGAGCAACATCACACACAATAGTTGAAGGAAGGGTAGTCGGAGTGAGCAGAATGTTGAACAAGCTTATATATATACATACCTACACGACGACGACCCTTCATATTGGAGCACGCAGTCTTCTAAAGGGTATTACAGATGGTTATTTTATGCAGCCCATTTTATACGACTAACCAAAGCCTAGGCAAGAAGAATAAAACATTGTTTTATTGCACAAGAGAAGTATACACACACAATATACTTCAGTGTATAAGCAAATTTTGTACATAGAGGTGGGACGAAAGAGCAAGAAGCCAAAGAATATGTATAACATCCATATACAGAATACACATGCAAAGAAGTAGGGAAGAAAAAGAGACGTCGTGTAGTCGTCTCTTGTAATACTCTCCACCATCTTTTACTGATCCTCAGCTAAAGTTCATGTCTTGTATCTCCTTTGCCTTCTGAATTTATCTCTCGCTTTCTCATCAAAAGATGTAAGAGAGTAACTCCACACTCATTCAACACCACCACACAGTCAACCAACCAATATTACATCAACTTTAATGCAAGGCCAACTTCACAATGCAAAGGAAACTGCACTGGCTGTGTGTGCTTTATGTATCACACAAATATCACTGCAATCTTTGTGGTAAACTAGATACGACAGTTTGCTTAACAAATGTTAGATGTATTTCCATTATTCTGAGCTCTTCTTATCACATACTAGAAGTCTCCATTCCATTGTATATTATTCTTTTACTTCACAACTCCAAAGTAGGCCAGCCAATGCTTTCCTGTATACTAACTGGCTCAGAAACTTTTCTAAATTGACCTCACCAGCTTTTTAAACTCCAAGATTTCCTCGTAATACAAGACAATTTACATACGATTCATATTATTACAATCATTATGATGGCAATGACACTCAATAAAATGTAAAATGATAAACTTTAATTTTCCAGAAATACATGTAAATCCAGAATCTCCAAGCAGCAAAACATCAAAAACCTCATCCCAAACACATCTTAATGCCTCTAGAAAAACTTGGAATAAGCAAGCAGCCAAACAGATTACTCCTCCTGTGAGTCTCATACTGGGGCTTAATTTCTCTTCACAAAAAATTATGAGTAGGCGTTTGCTTGTCGAGACTCTGATAAGGATATAAACAATAAACTCTCTCAGTTCTTTTGCACCAACACCATTCCACCATCACCACTACTTACTGCATATTTACATTCCTTAAATTTTACTGTTCTGTTGCTTTCATCCTGATTTTATGAGCGAGGAATTCCCTTAGGTACCATTTCACACAAGATACTCTCGTGTACCCATTTTAATCCAAACCCTGGAAATTCTTTGACATGACACATGTCTTCCTTCGTTCCAGCCGCACAAACTAACCCTCACATTTATACTAACGCATGATGGCTACAACTTACAATAAATCCTATCAAAATTGTAGTCAATAATATCTCTCAGTCCATTGCTAATACAAAACCTTATCAGCAACCATACAAAAGCAAAACTTAATCTACTCTATTCAAAACCTAACGAAGAATTGTAATAACACATAACATTCATATTATATTGTTTCCTGTTCCAAGTCCAAGCTGAAATGTTCATGAGCATAAGTCATGCACACTTCACCACCGAAGTTGAAAGTATTCAACATTTATTTGTCTCATAAAACTCATACGCTTTTACCAGACACGATGATGCAAGCGTACCAAAGATTCTCCGTAGTTATAACAAAGCAGGTAATAAATGAACTAATGAATAGCCATCAACTAAGCTCATTAAAAAATTAGAGTCATTAAATAAAATCCTGTGTGTAGGTTAAAAAGAGGAGTAAAAAGTAACACAGAAGCCAATACCAAAGCCAAGTGAATCTAATTCAAATCCCCTAAACAAAAACAAGTCAAGGAGCATTTTGTACGTGTTGTGTGTGTGTGTCTATTCACATTCAACATTTGGCTCACAATCACATCATCACCACACCAGCAGTTCACCATCTCACCATATCATCCGAAGAGGATTGCATGCTACATAGCTACACCAAAAAGATCTCTTAAACACAAAGCGAATACATACACACCACATAAACACATTTAAACGCTAGAGGATAGTTTGTTGCCCAATGTAAGTGAGAGTAGAGAGGAGAATGCAAGCAAATATCAAACCAACCGTGCAGTACAATGTTACACACAGTCTCCTCTTTTTTATGTAGTACACCTTCATTCCATATTCACACTGAGTAGAGTGCTTTCAAAGATTACATTCAAAAATCTCCAACTACCATTTAATGAATCACACAATAGAGATACACTCAAATACTCACCCACTATTAATTTTAGAGTTAAAGTTATCAGAAAATATTCTGAAGAATACTCCAACACCAACACCGTTCTTTTAACTAGAGTTGTATGTATTAAGCTCACAAATAACTTGCAATTCTTACACAATCATTATTATTTATCAAAGTATCACAAATTATACTGAATTCAGTGTTCCTTATCAATCTTACCCAAGTTTCCAGGCTTCTTGCTCAATAAGTTTACCTTAGGGTGAACTAAAAGTATTTTTAATAGTTAAAATATCTTAGTATACAAAATATACGATGAAATTGATGAGCATTTGTAAGTTTAAACATCGCAGAATAAATTTTTGAACAAACTTGGATGAAAAATTGCACGAGGAATTGCACGAAGATAAAGTATACCCCGTGCAACGAAAAGTATACTTTTCTCAAGTTCCCATGAAGTAGAGAATCCAGTTTTTGCTCTCTAACCATGTTAAAGCCCTACGATGTTTTGTATTAGAAGGGAAGTCGAAAGGGGTTTGGATTCAGTGTTGCCTGAGAAGTTTTAGAGTGAGGTTGTGTCACTCGTCAGTCTCATTTTGGCCTAACAACCTATCTACTGCTCATACAAGACCTCAACTTGTGTGTATACTACCTTACCAAGTAATCGTGATCGTGTGTATTGTCGTCCCTAAGAGAAGTGAGAGGAAATCCCTACTACACTCCAAGTCCATTTGTCTTGGACCCAAGTTGCCAATCACTTACTAAAGAACTCTAAACAAGTTTTCAACCCACCAGAACTTGTTGTCTACTCAAATAATATTCTCATCTTTGTATTTATTACGGGACATTTACGCGTTTTTCAAAAAACTTAAAGTGATACATTCCCTCTGTGTACTTACACAGAAATAAGTGAAAATTTCCAGTAATTCTCAAAATATTGGATCTTTCAAACCGTAAGTTTCCTAATGTTTACTAAGAATTCCAACCCACCTGCCACCAGAAAACCCAAAACCCTTTAACAGCAAATGGTGAAAGCTCCACTTTCCCTGAATTCAATTCATTCATCCCGTTTATTACTCACCTCACTTCGAAGAAAAAACTCTTTTGTGCCAAAATCCAATTCATCTTTTAAGTGTGACTCACACTTTTTCACTTTGTAATACGCTTAACCTGCATTTCCTAACTTGAAAGAAAGTTTGTAAAATCCCATCGTTATGTTTAAAAAAATTCCTTGGGTTCTTCCTACGTAGAAGAAATAGGTAGGGAGTCTCGTGTCGCCTTGTTTTTGTTTTTGTAGAATTTTTTACACACGTCGTAGTTTTAAAAATTCAGTTGTCCTTCTCATCTACTCACATGCTTACTGTTCACCAACCACCCACACTCATCCCATACCCTTTACCAGAGTTACACCCGTTACCAGTTATCGCTATCACCTTGGGGTGTAAAGTGCGGAGTAGCATGTGTCCTCCTTTCATGGTGAAAGCTTTCTCCCGATTCTTTTGTGGATGGATGAGGTTTAGGTTAAAGTGTTGACGAAAGGATATTGATGCTTGACTTTCTCTACGACTTCTTGTTTTCGTGTATCTCACTTGATCTCCCCACACACTCATACTTACTAAAGTCACACGTATTAACTCACACTTGTGTATCATCACTCTTTTGCTATCACTTTGTCTTGATTACGTATTACGCTTCTACCTCTCTCTCTCTTCTTTTGTGAATCAAGGTGAAAGCTGAAAGCTACTCAGGGAAAGAGAGACCAGGGATTAAGTAATCCTTAACGGGATCATTGTTGGCTTAATTGTAATTAATTACTCTGAAAGAAAGGAAATAATCAAGTTGTGATTATATAGAAGACTCAGCTCATCTCTTTCAGCTGAGAGATTCCAATCTCACTCTGTGTATGTGTGTGTGTTTAATACACTACACAATCATCTCTTTACACTTTCCACACTGAGAGAAGTAATGTAGGTGATCACACAAAATACAATCCTATAGAACGGAAAGTAAAGTAATAGTCGTAGAGTCAGTCTACATAGAATCCGTACACAATACCCAACACATAGTTTCCTTTTGTTTTGTTTTCTCCCTTCAAAGGATTCTCATGGTTGATGTGTTGTTTACATCTTCGGGTTTATGGAGTTTGTTTATTTGTTTGTTTCTTGCGTATTTATATGCTCACTTATAGTTTCTTCTGCTTCATTTCGTACTTCTGTTTACTTTTGATACACTCGTCATCATTATTGACGCCTTCACTTCCGATCTCACTAAACTAACGTTTTTTCTTCTACATTTTTGCACATTTTCCTTGTCTTGGGAGTTTATACACGAGTGTTCATCATGGAATTCCTCATTTCACACGCAATGTATATAAAATCTTCACTTCAGGGATATTCCAGGTCTTTTGTTATTACGTCATGCATTATTAGCCTAAGCTTTCCGTAAGAAACATGATTTGTCTAATTAAACAAGAAAACCTTCATATAAATTGTGAATTCATCTTTTTAGAAAATAAAATTCCCAAGACTAGAACAACTGTTGTACACTAAAAGTTTTAAAGTTACTGGGCTACTTGTCAACAAACGTATACAACTGCTATAGCAAATGTGCATGATTAGGTGATGATAACTTGTTCAATACACAAAAGCCCAAGGATAAAAAGACGTGCTGAGTCTTATCAGATTTGAGATAATCTGTAATTAGCTCCTAATTAGTTGAATGAGTCTTTTCCTTCTTTGTACACGAAATGGAAAGAGAGTGTGGCAAAGAGTTTGTCTCTCCTATTATAATTACAACCTACACATGGACTCTCTGCTCATCTTCTTTATGGGATTAGTGATGCCCCCAACTTTAAATAGACATTTTCGCTTTCATCTCCACTGCCATATGTAATCATTATAATCATCTTAATGTCACTAGTCACTACCCAACAAAGTAAAAGGGGACACTGAATACAACGCGCTTTAAACATATTATGTGCAGTATAAACCTCCAAGCCTCCCTCCAGATTCATTTAATCAGGAGACCAGTTTATATTTCTGTATAAGATTTACTCTCTCATTCTTCTACTCAGTTCCACGAAAAGATTATCCAGTGGCTTGTGATATTTCACTTACTAGCATATATAAAAGATTTAACTACTTTTACACATTCACAATGTGACATGACTACATGACATACAAAATGTAGATATGTGTGTGGAGTTGTGACTGCAAACTGATTTAGTAGAGAGAAATTTGTATCAAATTTAGATGGGTTCATTTGACTTTCAAATAACAGTTTTCGCACAGAATGAAAGTAGAAAGGAACCTTACCAAAGTATAAAGTCAGTTTCATGACAGACATGACGTGAGTCAACCGATACAAAAGAATTATGGTGTTTCATTTCATTTCACGATGAGTACTAACAATTCTCTATACACTTCAGTGCATAGTACTCCACAGGGAAAGAGAAGCCAACAGAGTTTGACGTGAAAGGAATGAGAGTTATTGTTTATGATGAATGTGACAATCAGTGCCGTAAAATTGAAATATGGAATGAACAAAACATAAGGAATTCACGGGATTTGATACAATTCCAAGTTCCAACTCCTCGCAGTTCTTAAGTTGCCACTGCTCCTATTCCCACATACTTTATGTTAATACTCCTCTTTCATCTACTCTCCTACCTTTTCTTGTTTATTAAGTTGCTTATCTTTATCAAGAACCACTGTGATCTCAAAAGATGCTACGAGGTATGAAAAATAACCTGCAATTTAATATAATGATCCCCTTGTACTAAATAACTAAATATACTCTAGTGAAAAATTAAAATAAGTGTGGCACACAATGAGAAAGTTGCATTATCACTAGAAAATCGTGTCTTGTAATGTTACAGAGTTATCTGCATCACTTCCAAGATCAAAATCGCCTTAGTAGAAGGTGCACGAGAAAAACTCAGTTCCTGAACGAACCACGAGATCCTCAATCACCCAAATCTACTTTGTTATCCTCTTACAATTTGAAGGAACTACACCCGACAGTGTGTGGTGGTGGAACCAGTGGTGGTGGTGAATCGTGTGAAATAATCCCAAGAGTAGAATCATCATCACAGAGGAGTAAGATCATCGGTTGTAGTAACGCTAACTCGGAATCGGAGGCTACAAGTGGATTCAGTGGTGTGGAAGGTGACACCCAGAATAAATCTCGTAGTGAAATCAAGCCCTGTGATTCCCACAGTAAAACCAGTAGCATCTGATCAAACTACCTACAGTTATAATCTCAACACACAAAGTCCGATAGAACGGAAGAGTATCCTACAGTCCTTGTTGTATCTTCTTCACCACCATTAGAGATGTTAATGTTCAAGTGGTAAAACAATTTGAAGGAGAGAGTGGAGTTTCAAGTAGTACAACTTCATTACAAGAAGTCTCATTGTGTGTGAAAGAATCTTCTAATAACAACATCATCATCTTACATTCAGAGACACTACAATTACTTCAATCCAACTTCTCTAATAGATTGAAAGAGTGGAGGAGTGATAATAAAAAGACCAACAGTTCCGTTATTTGGACGAAAAGTAGCAATAATACTTGTAGAAAGAGACTAACAGAAGAGTGTGTCACAGTTTCCCTGGAGGATCTTCAGTTGCAGCTGCAACTTCATCTTTAAGAGCCAACACTGCGGAGAGACCACAAATGCTCCTGGGGTTCCTCTCCGTGTGACACCTCCTTCCAAGGATCAACACCACTTACCCGAGAAAAGCAACAAGACACTTTCTAACCCAGGAACTACTCTTAATTGTAATCACATCAACATGTCCTCAAGTGTGTCTTGTGGAGTGTCCTCTTCATCCATTTTTGGAGGTCTTTGTTCCGGCAATAATCGAAGACCTTCCATGTTCACAGCCAAGTATAGAATGAGGGAAGAGCGCAAAAAGGTAACATTTCTCATTTAATGCTTCTAACTGTTTCTTACATTAGTCTTTTATAGTCTTTATACTGTGAACAAATTATTACCCAAGCATAAAATACCATGCGTGCAAATTTATGACTGTGGTGAGCACCGAGCACTTTACAAGAATGCAGTGTGAATAAGCTTGAAATTCACAAAGCAATCTTACAGCATTTAATGACATGAGACTCGTGCAGCCTGAAAGATGAGGGATTTCTTTTTCCTCACTACTAATTAGTCATTTAAAGTACAGAAGTTTTAAAGGGACATAATGCTACAGCAATTACCCAAGTAATACACTATGTGTACTCTCTAAACAAACTTGTTTTATGTGTCTATGTAATGTTCGTAAAAGAACTTGTTTACCGTTGCTTTTCTTAAGTTGTGTAACAAGTAAAAAAAAGTAGAAGCTGCATTAAAGTACGCGGTGGCTCTTGGCCTTGGGTTCCATAAGTTGTTGTTACTATCAGAACATCAGGAGAGCGGAGAGTCTCACACAAATTACAATTGTGTCTTATGACAAGATCTCCTGACATGGCATATCATTTGGTGGGATTGTAGGTTAATGAACACATCATGGCTATCGTGTGTTAGAAATCATAAGACCCACAATACAACGCAAATACTAAGGCATTCAAGTGTACATCATATATGGCAAAATTATTCTGGTATATTTTTATCCACCAAAGTTGAGCATACGATTATTGTCAATAATAAACCATCAGCCAACTCATTTTCTATTTGTAAATTCTAATTTACTCATATCTACGCGGAGACCAAGATTCAAAGAAATATTGTTACCGTGAAGCATTCCCTTTCTGGATGTTCCAATTACTAAACTACGTCGCTGTTTATTTCATTCTAATGGAGCTGCTTGTTTACCATCTTAGGATTTTTACTCGCTCCACCAAATACTCACAGATTTTTGCACATGTTCCATACAAGTAATTCTTGGAGAGTAATTGTTTATATCATTATACATCAAACGAGAACTTCGGACAAAAACTAAACTTATTCGGAAATTCCTCTACAACTATACCCAATTATTATAGTTGGAAATTTTATTTACAAAAAAAGGCTAATCTATTTCTTAATTGAGGAATATAAGGTGATAATGTTGATTGTACTGGTGTGTTGTATTGCTGTGTCCAACATAAGTCGCAAAATTAAATTTACCTTCTAGAAATTAACCTAATTTTGGTTTGTAATAAGTGTGCATTTTTTCAATCCCATTTTTCTCGATTGAATAGACCGCAGTGTGTCTAAGCGATGCCTTGTATTTTAAATATTACCATTTACCATCCCTATTGTTAGTTCATCGTTCATATAAAATCTTTATTGCACAATACATTGCCTCGAACCACACACACAGCAATTTATTAGCTCGGTGGGTGAAGGAGAGCTGCGAGAACAGCCTGCGTAATCACAATAATAATCGTGAAATGAAAGGTTGCAAGTTCAAAATGAAAGACTCTCTTTATTGATATTAATCTGCACTTTTTTAATTCACCATCTGAGTTCTTTCCTTTTTAAGTGAACAAATGTTATGCTTCGTTTCGTTTTAAATTGAATCCCAAAGTTTATCCACAGTCCACATGAAAAGCGTAAAGTACAGAAATCTAGTTTGTTCCTTAATACATAATAGTTGGTTAGTAGTTCCTCTACACACTCTTCGTATTCTTATCTCTGTAGGAAAGGGAAGGGCTGAGGTCTACATATTTTCTTATTGTAAAAAGTTTGCCACTTTAGTAAAGTTTATTTTTCTCCCTTTTTCTCATCTCTCTCTCCCGTACAGTCTGAGATTACAGCTAGCAGCTCTACTTTTTGTCTCTAGTTGTGTAATGACTTCTAATGTGTAATCTCACACTCAACTGGGTTATTAATGGTGACAACAACTCTGTAATGGAGAAGTAGATGGGTGTTTGCTACCAACTTGCTACTCGCATGGACTTTGTTGCTGCAAATGTGTCAATGTTTTGTAATAATAAAAGACACACCACACACAATTGTATATTTAGTAAAGCACAATCATTTTTAATACAATACTCACACGCATTTATTAACTTTTTATTCACATAATCATTATAAGTATAATATTATTATTATGAACTTACGAATTAAACTTTACGCAACATGTTACACACTTTAAAACACACATACATTCAATTTATAAAAGTCTCGTTAGGTTTCTTTCTTAAAGCAAATCTTGAAAAGCCTCATTCTTTCATTAAAACTTCAAGTCGTGCAAATAATGAGATGGAATGAATGGAATGAAAGGTAGAGAAGAGTAAAGACGCGAGGAAAAAATTTCTCGAGCATCTTTCCACGGTGTGATATCAAGTAGATGTGTCTTCTCAGATGTGATTAGAGTGTATAGTATACTTTTATACACACTTTATCATCAGTATACTACTCATACCTTCACATATTCAACATTAGAATTTCTTCCACCGCGATAAATCAACTGAGTCATTTTTACTTAATCCTATGTTGCGTTCTTGTGCTGGGTTGAGCCAAGCGATTTTATATTACACAGACAGCAACCAAGGTTTGTGTTTGTGTGTATGCAAAAGGCTATTATTATTCCTACATCGCCATCATTTCCATCCACAACATCACTATTTGAGTTTGCAGTTTGCACAAGCAAAGCATATTTAGAAGTAGAACGAGGTTGTTTCTGCCTCGCGTTCCTGGCTGAGATGCAACTCAACAAACGCACAACCAAAGGAGCCATTTAGCTTTGACAGAGTGCAAATTAGTGGCGACCTACCGCTTTCATGTAATAAATTACCCGGACAATATATAACTTTCATACACTTTGGGAGCGTGTTGCATTTAATAAATCGTATCTCACAGTCTAAACTCACAAATACAGGGATGGTGTTTTATTATTGTGGTTGTTGTTTATATGCAAATCTTTATCCTTCATTTAATAGATCACGCGGACTGTGCGAGTGATGGAATGAGTCCAATATGTAACAATAACCTATCTGATTAAAACACAGTCTTAATTTCTTCATTAACCAAACACACAAATAGGCGTTGCCGATAAAGATTTAGAGATTTAGTTATTGGTAGAACAAACATTTTGATTGAAGTATTTCTTCACATAGCTTTTGTGAAACTGCTTGCGTCATCTTATACAAATGACAAAAAATCCTGGACGTGTCTAACACACAATTGCAAGGGAAATTGTGGTTGATAATTCATCCCAAGCTGTTCTGCGTATGCCCAAGGACTTTGAGCTCACTAGGTATTCACAGTGAAGGCTAGAGAGTTAAGGACGCCAAAGATACCTGTGGTGGGTATTTCTATCGTCCTGTTGAGCCAATTCGCACTGTATACCACAGCACTGTAATGTACAACATAACCCGATAAGGTGTGAAGATAAGACATATGAAGATGATTCACTTGATGGTATCATCATCCCTACTATAAAACAGTTTACCGAAAGCATGGAAGGCTTCAGTTGAGAGTGAGCAAGAGATTGTTTATTGAATTAGCTTTCGTCGCATAAGTTAAGTGGTTATGGCTTATTTTGGAGATGAACATGGAGATTAGATTGTTGTCGGGAAGGATAGTGGCGTGTTAGTGGTGCCACTATACACACAGATATTTACTATTTACTTTTCTTCCATAAGCCTTCCAAGACTATATGAATCCTCTTTTAATTGAACGCCATGCATGCACACACTCCAGCAAACCATAAGCCTTTCCGGTTTTATCTCAGGATTCAGGATTACTGTTTGCATTGCGGAATATTTTTCCTTTTAATAACCGCAGAGTTTACGACCATCCGAAAGATAGGATTTTGCTTGCTTCAAAGCTTACAAAAAAGTAATGATCTCTTTTTACAACGATAAAAATAAAAATACAATAGAAATACTCCATGAGATTGAATTGAATTCCATCGCTAATGAGACCATTAATTGGAAATAAAACTTTAAGCTCACAGTTTAAAAATTCTGAGTGTAACTTGTCAACGCCCGTATGGATTTATAATTTTAAATAGTTGAGTTGTAAGTACAAATAACCATTCAGCAATACTCACCTTTGTAATTTGTAAATATTCTCATGATAACCTTTATAACGCTGCCAATCTAGCGCTCGTGGGCATCCATTTTTGCAATTGCTAGTGCGTTTCTTCCACCATTTATTGAACACTGTAGGAATATTAATTCCCATGTAACCTTCCTAATTTCTCAGAACATCACGTTCACGAGTTTACGGTTAGTAGGTTGATTGTGAACTGGAACGAATGTGGTTAGCCCATCAGTCCTTCACTTAAGAAGAATATAGAGGTCTAAAGAGGAAAAGGTGTTTTTCGGGTAACATCGCTCGGTAGATTCGTTCCGATTCGGGGAACCGTCTTCCGTGGCCAGAGGAAGGTAGTAAAACGACGTTCCTGTATCTGTGTTAAGTCAAGGTTGAACAAATATTGTTAAATTGTTAATCCACATAAAGAACGCATTCGAGCCATGAGGAACGCCACAAGATGAAAGAATCCTATCATATGGTACCTTTTGCAATTGAATCGACACATTTTACATTCTACAACCATCCACGTCAGATATTGTATTGTTAAGTGATAAACCTTGAGTCGAATTCATCCACTTAAAATTAAATCTCTCATGGTTTGATGACTTTTCATAGATAAAGTATCACACAAAAGACTAAGAAATCGAGGAGACAAGGAACTTCGAGTAAAAAAAGTGCGTGTACGCTTTTTATAAAGCATTCTTATGTATTTTTCTTCCTTCTTTACGTGCAAGCCTTCGTTAAATCTTTTGTCGTTTCCGTGTAAAATTATCTACGCATTTTTATATTTCATTAGATGTTCATTCTTTCTTCACTCTGTCGAGAGTACAATAAAGCCTTTTTATCAGCTACCCATACTGTTGTAAGATTGAGATTTATTGTGAGATTGTGATGTGAGTTTTACTCTGTACGTGTACACCAGATTAAACTAAGTAAGTGGCGGAATGTATTTCTTTTATGCGATTGAGTATCGAGTGTAAAATAACTATAATATTGTGGTGGTGGTGGTGGTATTCATGGCTCAGTAGATTGCTGTGAGCGAGTTGCTCCTAACTCTTTTGCCTTTATTGCTCGATTTGTAAAACTCTTGCGAGCTAAATAGGTCAAAACGTGTTTTGCAAAGTCTACGCAGTGTGCATCTTACTTGTAAGCCACCTCATGCATACAGAAATAGGACTTTCATTGGAAGCTTTCGAATAAATGAATTGAGTGTAAAGGTCTAAAATATTTCTTTAATAATTTTAAGAAACTCCTATAAAATCATAGATACTCACATTCTGAAAGTTTATTAGATTACCACTTCATAATAAATTATATAGACAGTCGATCAAGAATCAACTACATTATTACAAACTAAGGGTTTTTGCTAAGGAAGCATCAAGTCACTCCCCAAGCATCCATTCCATACAAATATTCTGTTGATTAACACATAATAAATAATCGGTTCCATATGGAGCATAATATGATAAAATACACATTGTGCAATTCTGTAAGTTACGCTTAAATATTTAAAGGCTAAAAGTGACACGGCCTTGATTGACATTTTATATTACATTTTCGGTTTGATTGAATACTCAACGGTATCGATTAACTTTATCGCAACAACTTACCCTAGTTTACCGCTAACCCGCATTTATTGTTCTTTAGCTTGTGAAAAAATTGTTTTGGTAGCCAATTTACTTTCCTTCCCGTGTTGTCACGACTTATAAACTTCATTGTATTATGAAGTAAGTTAAGTTTACTCGTGAAAAGAAAACTGTCAAATTAAACTATATACTTCTTTATTTTGTGTGCAGCTGCCGCAATCATCTCGTCAGAATTATTTTTCACTAAGATACCAATTATGGAGTATACACTATCGAAGATAGATAGATTTAGATAGTGAGTACACTATAGACTCAAACACAACCGGATTTGCTGATTGTTTCCCTACTAAATTTGTGAGTGCTTTGTTTGCACAATATGCAATTTAGAAGCTATACATGCCATGACTTGTGAATAATTCATACTCTTCTTGAGTTCAGCTACTACTACTACCGAGTACTACCTTCACCACAAGTACATACATACATTACACTTTGGGGTGCATCACAAAGCACAGACCATTCCTTTTAACCTTAGAATAAGACTTATTAAGTTTGTATACCTGCTTACTCATTCTACAAGCTTCCTGTGCTCGCATCCTTCTTACATAATGAAATAATATCGTGTATAATGAGCCCAAGCCGAAAAAGATGCATTTTTCTGTAAAAGGAGTTATGGCTTTCGTCTTTGTTTCAATTAAGTGCACCTTGCTTGCCCTCATCGGTAGGAATGTACGACTGTACGACTGCACGAGGCGGATGTAAGATTAGTTTATCAAAGAAACTCCACTGGGTTCTTCATGAAAGGAAAGGGTTATTTTTCTCGGTGAGTTTTAAGGGCAGGTGTGATGTGTTAAAGGAGTTCGTGATGTAACTAGTGTCTATGAAAATTAAGGCAAAACTCGAGAGAGAGTCGAGTGGCTAGTTCATTCTTAATGTTGGTAATAAATTACATCGAATTAGAGGAGTTCCCTTTAGGTTAGCCAGTAATTATTTACCTTGAGTCGAGCTCCAAAAACCACAAGTGGTAATCACTCAGTTGCCAACAGAAAGAGCAGGTTATCCCATCATAATATTTCTACTTTTTTCCTGTACACTCTCACTATTGTCAGACGCATACCAACTTTCTACAAAAAATATCCAGGCGTGGGCAGACATTTTTTGTTTGATGGTCACTGCAAGTAAATAAATTGTATCATTAAGAATCAACGTATTTTTACATTAATATGTACTCATCACCAATCTGATTGGCTCGATGGAATTTGCAGTTATCCTTGTAAGTGTAAATAATTTAAAGTACAAGGATTTACATCCATACATTCATATGCAGGCAGGTTAAACACAAAATTATGGTGTGTACCAGAATGCAGAACAATAAACCTAAATTTATTTACTAATGCATATAAAGCAAGCAAATAACGCATCATACAGAAGAATGATGGAGATTGAATGTTCGATAAAAAGTGAGTAAGGGAACTGCGAACAAATAAACTGTAATTTCTCAGAACTCGTATATTCAATATTCCCTTCGAGCTTTTGTTCTTTCTCGATTGTCTAACAAAACCTCTAGAGCAGAATGTAGAGAGGTTGTAATAGTCCTACTGGTGTGTCTAGTGGTGCTTGTGGAGTTTCTCGTTCGACTTTAGCTGAAGGTAGTTTAGACAAAAGGAGGATATTGGTATTGATTTAGTCTCAAAAACTCTAAACGAGCATATCGAACTTACACACACTTTCTTTCTGCCCGCATGTAAATGCCATTTCGTGGTGGATGGGAGATATTCTGCATGAACGATTGAACGAGAAAGCTTTTTCAACTTTTATGCTTTGAGAAATTGTTTCATAAATGGCCATCCATAAGTTGGAAGCAAAACAGACACTACCTTCCATGTACCTGGTCAGTCATACACATGGATAAGTAAACGCTAAACATAAAATAATGCACTGTCCAATTTTTTTCATATTAATTAACTATTTTGTGTTTCCGAATTGTTTTTCGTAATGGTCAATGACGTGAGCCACTATCTTCTGTCATTCCCCGAAAAGAATAAATGCCTTTGGCTCCACATCACCTACATATAAAGAAAGACATCGTAAAAATACCATCAAGAAAGTAGAATGTATATAATTGAAGGTTGCTTCTGCTCGTACTGATAGCTCAGAAAGCTCAGCTATCACAATCACAGGGCTTTGTACAAGTCAACTCATGTCTATTGAGTGTGACCAACTGTCCGTGCTCACCAGTGCGGAATACAGAACGGTGTCAACCGAAGTCAAATGATTGGGGTTTGGCTTTTTATCTCTTTTTGTTCTTCCTTTTAAACACTGTTTCTCTTTTGTAACTCACTGTGAACTATCACTAGTGGGTCCACAGGCTTCTTCTAAGGTGTCTTCTAACTCGAAGTAAAATGTCACAAATGCGCGACCTGAGACGGTACAGAACACAAAGATGAACACCGGACAATACATAAAATCCATACAACTTAAGCTAATGCTAACAAAATTCAAACAAATAGCATGACTGGTCAACTGGAGAGTGTTTCATGACCACAAATCGATTGGACAATTAACTTTTATCTTCTTGGGAGAGCTGTTGGGTTTGTTGGATTTGGAGTTTAGGCTTTACGACTTCAAGAGACTGCTTCTTCATGAAATATTCATTCTATTTCCATTACTTTACATTAACTTCCCGAAAAGCTTTACACAGTAACCTCTACTAGTACAAGTACAACCTACTTTGTATCACAAACTCTTTTTCGTACCGTGAGACCCGACATGAGAACGAACGAAGGGTTCTTCTTACGTGAATAGAAAATATAGAAAACATTCATGATGATGGTATACACGGGAATCTCTTTCTCGTTATTCTTATATCTTTTTATACCTTTTCAACTCGCGTTAAAAAAGTTGTATTTTCTACCTACCAATCTGCCTCCGCCCTTTATTTCTGAACATTTTCGTGTCAAAACCATCTACCTACCTATTCTTTTTCGATCTTACAATACTATTACTATACTACACAAACTACAACCATCCAATCCTTGCGCATACATAATATACACCTTTTGATCTTGAATCTTCAATATAAAAGCTGATTTCATTTTTATCCCCGTTTCGTCAACTGGATATCATTGCGCTTAAGTGAGTGAATTGAATCGTTCATATTTTATTCAACCATGTAAAAAGCAAAAAAATCCTGGAATACTACACGGCATACACGTTAACCCGTTCCAGTAAGCGTTTCAAGTATGGGTTCTCGTTTTAAAAGCCTGCACATACTAATATTATTATGCTCTTCGGAAAGTGACAAGGTGAAGTTGACACTTTGATTCTGTCGTGTCTATTGTACTTATTCTTCTATGTTTTCCTGTCATTCATTCTATCCCAATCATTTGATGTTCTAAGAGTAATGTTGTTTTCCTTTGTTACTTGGATTTATTGCTAATCCTCTATACACATCCCACCTTGAGGAAATAAATCCCTTATATAATGCATAATGAAGGAAGTGCGTTGTGATTTTTCTAATACAACTGCAGAGGCATATTTGCACAAGGTCTCCGTTTCGGTTGAATAAAGTTTGATGTTATTTCCACAAGGTTAGACATGTAACAGGAGATATTAAGCGTGCATTATAAATTAAAATATGTTGGTCCATGAATACTAACTCGACTTTAATGACTGATACTCAAGCACCTGTCTTAGAATATCTTAATTGGTTTGCTTAGCTTAGGTATCTGTGTATGAAATATCCGATTTCGTGTGTAACTTTCCTTCTCCTGTCACTTAGGTGTACTTTGTGCAAACTCATTTTTGTTTTCCATCAGGAATATTTCTATTCACACTTCACACACACTAGAGACAAGAGCTTCAGAATTTTGACGTCAAGAGCAGTTAAAAGTTAAAGTTGAATTGCGCAATGATTTGGGTCTTTAAACTCCAATTGGTGCTATTCAAGGATATCCACGAAATGCTATTTCTCTCTAGTTTGTGAAAAATTCCAAATTAAACATCATAGTATTAAAATACGAACTTCAAACACCGATGATAATACTGACGATTCTGCTGGTGGGATAGGAAGCACAAAAAACATATAGTGGCAAGTATTCACGCATCCTTTCGTACCTTTTCACACACACAAAGAAGTCTGTAGCTAAGCGTATTATTACACACACTGCGTGTCAGTTGCTGATTCAACTAACCTCAAAATTATGACAATTACTCGATAACTACGATGAACTGACTGAGCCAAATTCTCGTGCTTGCGGATTGTTAATTTAACCTAAAATAAATGAGTTTTTTTCCTACCAACTCGGTCATGGGGATTGTCTTCACTAGATCCTTTTATTTCTTTAGTTGTTTCCTTTAATATTATTATCCAGAAAGCCCTATGGGTTCTTGGAATTCCCATGTCTCTCCAAAGAGTATCATTTAATCCACTCGTGAGATATTTGCCAAGAGTTGCGTATACATAATTCATCATGTCTGCCATAAAAAGCTCGCTTTAATCCTAACCGATACTTTTAGTGCACCCCTATAAGTTCTATCAGCAAACATATCTGTAATTAGATTAATACGAACGGTGAACAAATCACTACATTTGGTTAAGAGAATTCTAGAAATAATTTTAGTGTTAAACGTGAAGAGTGCATGAAAGAAGAAGGCCATGAAGTGATCTTGAAATAACCTTGCTTCCTCTCTCCCTATCCATTTTCATTACTATCTTTATCAGAATCATTAACCACTACTGAATGATAGTGCTTAACAACGTTCACACAACGAGTAGTTTTGATGGTTATAAAGAGTGTTGCATTTTACTACTAACTTATGTGAGTCTAGAAAGCTTAGAAGTAATAAATATATTAGTATGTGAGTGCGCGAGAGGGTTCGACTAGTTGATTATAGGCGAAACCATGCGTGGTAAACTGTGAGTACTTTTGCCATAATATCTAATGTACCTCTGGTAACTGTGCACTAATAATATACTCTGTAAGGTATTCGTCTGTACTTCAACCTGACAGATGTGAACTAGTGATAGGAACCAGAGTAATGACAGGTTGAAAGTAGATTTGCACTTTATCATCCTATGCTATTGGTCCCATTCCATTGCATTTGCATGGTTAATTGAATAATGCTCCTTGTTGGTAGTTGGTATGCTCACAATCGGTATCCTATCTCCTTATCATATTTTTGTGCATTTAGGCATGCCACAGGAGTGACAGGAAAGTCGCTTATTATTATATCCACACACCCAGTGTGAATTATCCACTACCAACTGCCAAGTATGAATTTTAATGGACTGTGAGTATCATACTTTCATAAAAAAATACTTTATGATCACAACAATCACATTCAAACAGTCCAATCCAAATACACAAGCCACAAGCTACCCAGAGAATAAATAATGAGTGTGTAATGATAATGAGGGATGTGAATTTGTGATAAAACTAGGAGGATTGTGTTGGAATGAGAATTCAAGTGGGCATATTTCTCCTATAAAATATATTGGGTGAAGAAATGCGGTTGTCAAGTTGAACTGGATTTATTGCAGTGGAAATAAAAAAGAATGAACTAATGGGACAAAAGCTATGCCATGAAGGAGGTCTGAGTTTCCCTGTCTATAGGGAAGGTAGAATAAGAGTACGAGATATTCAACTGAGGAAAAAGTAAACAAGTGTTATGTGAGATGAAAGCTTATATCTATCCAAGTCTACGTGAGCAAGAGTATAGAGAGCAAGTCTAAAAGTCTCAATATAAAAGGGACGGAAGAGGATTCTGAAAATGGAAAAAGTTATGGAGTTATTAAAGTGAAACATCCATGTGTGAAAAGGGGAATTGGCATGAGTCGGATGTGTATGTAAGTAATAAGGTTGTTGTAACGTGGAGGTTGGTGTCTCTCGGTGTGTGTACAGCAAAAAAGACACGAAAGTAGAATGTCAAGTCACAGACTCCACGAAGACTTCTGGGGAAAAGATGGGCTTCTTTCTGTATATATTCCTTTTCTTAAGAAAAAGGATCGAATTCTGAGTCTCATCTTTTGCCTCCGTCGATCCTTATGCTCATAAATGTAACTTCCACGAGAAGAAATACATACAATTCTTCCACATGCTTGTGTTGAATTCACAACATTCTGGTTAGATCTTAAAGAGATGCCTACTGCACGCAGAGTTGTTCGTTGTGACCAAGTCTCTCTGACTTTTCTTTCAAAGGAAACCCGTGCCAAGAGACAGAGAGAACAGAATAAAAGAAGAGTTGGTGGAAAACTTAAGAACTTTAGACGGATAGGGATAAAGTGGAAATGTTTCCTTTGGAATGTAACCCTAAGAAGAGAGAGAGATGCCGTTTATTTAATCTGCACAAACCTCCAGTCTCTCAACTTCTCCTGTGTGGACTTGCGTTTAATACAATATGGTTCACTTGGCTCAGTTTCCATCTACTCTCTGTGCAACTCGATTTGGTATACATATATACTCCTTTCCTCCGGCTATCATCATAATGGCAATGTTAAACGTACGAATGAGAAAGTATTATTAGGGCGATTAGCAGAGAAATTTATCTCGATAAGAATTATTAGGTGAGACTCATGTCTAATTAACTAACTAATGAGTTATGTCGGAACAAAGTGGTCTATAACTCCACACAGATTTAAACTTTATTCGAGCATAATGTACATACTAACGACTTTTCAATCGGGCCCCAAAGTCAAGCTCCCATAAACTTAAACGATCATGACTTACAAGTTCCAGGAATGAATGATGAATAAAGTTAAGCTAACTCTTTCCCTTTTGATTCGTAGGTGCTGAAAATGTCCCTCCAGAAAGTGAAGAGGATAGAAGACCCAGAAAGTTTTTTAAGACGCTCAGTCCTGATCAATAACACGATTAAAAGACTCCAAAAAGAAGTTCGGGAAGAAAAGATGATGCGTCATGGAGGAAGCTACACTTCCAAACTCTCCTCGTGTTCGTCTTACCGCAAAAGTTTTGCTTGCTCGCGTCTCAACGAAATGCACTTGTCTGTAGTCGACGAATCTGTAGATATGGACGACCTTCCACGATCTTCCCGATCCTCATCATCATCATCATCTCCCCTAGACAATCTGGTCATCTCCAAAGATCACCATAATAGACCTAGTATGATCAACTCTCGGAAACGAAGCTTAACTCATGATGACTCCGAAGATGATTGTGATGTTCAGGCTGTCCTCAGTCAAATCTATATTCCTCCTACACCTTGTATCATCTCTAGTATTGATGAAGATGAAGTTTCAATCCGTCGTGAAAACCCTTCCGCCTCATCGTCTTCAACTTCCACGTCTACTTCATCGTGTTCCTTAGTAGACACTTTCTACCATCCACCAGGCCCCAAGAAGTCTCGCCTTAGCACAGAAGACGACGAAGATGCAACAACTTCTCTCCTTTCCCAAGAGTGTTCCTTGGACGATGACGTGGATGTTGATGTGGATGTAGTAGGCGATAGTGAAATGAGCGACTGGCCTACCCCACCTTCTCCGTGTGTGACGTCATCTCTCCTTCTCTCAAACTCATCCATGCTTTCACCATCATCAGTGACGTCTTCCCTCATGTCATCTCATCTGACGTCTTCATTGATCTGTTCATCACCCAGTACCACTCCATTATTAGACTGCTTAACCTCCTCAGCTGTCTTATTATCTTCGTCAGCCTCCCTTATTCTTCCTCCATACGCATCCACTGGACTTGGAAGAGTCATGACTGTTATGAGTGAACCCAATTCTGGTGACTACTGCACGTCACCCTTGATGGATGTACCTCCAGTGACTCGAGACTCCTCCGAGAGTTGTTGTCCACCTCCATCACTCACAGTCTCTACTTCCTCACTCAATCCCAGTATGCCTACGATACTTTCACCTTCCTCGTTGTGCAATGGACTTATGAGCCCACTTCCTTTGTGTTGCCCTACTATATCCCACATGTCACATGGACAATGCATCACCTCACCTTCCGAAGAAGAAGACATCCCTTCAGACTCATCCACTACTTCTACACATTCATCATCTGAAGACTCCAATTCTTCCTCATCAAGCGATGAAGAACTTCACTTGTCCGAAACCAAGGAAAACACCACTTGCTCCCTTCCACTTTCACTCCCACTCACAGGACTCCACTCGCCACTGGCAGACCGCAACTCCAACTCGTCTTCTTGTCCTAACAAATGTACCAGTGATGACAATGATGCAAATCCTAATTGTGCTAGTAGTGGTTGTTCCAGTCCCAACAACAACAACAACAACATCGGATCCTCAGAGACCGAAAAACAACAGCAGTATTCATCTTGTGGTCAATCTTCTATCTTTGGAGAGTTACAGTCTGTCGTGTTTCATAGTCTGATTGCGTCTCTTGAGACATAAACACTCCTGTAGAGGTAACCACACAAACACACACACACGGATATTCTTATGAGTCAGTCATAATCACCCATTATCATTCATGCTTCACATGTTCACATAATATTCCTTTGAGATTCATCCAAAGAGGAATATAAATAATAGAATCGAATATAGAAACTGTACAAATCAATTGGTTATTGTATATTGAGTCAAGAACACAGTCGAATCACACTTTACACACATAGGAACCAACTCACACAGAGATATTTTTGGTACGATCGCAATGCAATTCATCATCCTGTGTGTGTAGAAAACTATCGAGAAAAACCTCTGGTCCAATGTTGAAGAAGGTTTGCTTATTACCACATGCAAACACAAATTCTTCTTGTGACCTTTACCCGAGAAAGCTGTCTTATGTATTCAAACATTCAACTGTGCATTATATCAAAATGTAAAAGTGTAGAATTATAGTCAACCAGAAACCTTAAAAGATTAGTGTCAGCCATCAGCATCTTCTTATTAGGCGCATTTCACCTCCCTGCCTGAATAGTCTACCATTTTTAAATTCCTAGGGTAATAATTAACTTCTAATGAAGGTCTATAGGCTCTAGACAGATAATAATTTAGTCGCGTTTACAACATCACTTATCATATTACCAATTAGGATATCGTCCAACTTAGTCTTGTGTAGAGTGTATTAACCACTTAGGAACATGAAAATGCGACATGGAAAATCTAAAAAATAATAATGTGTAACATATGTGTGCTAACTATTCAATATCTTAAATATCCGTTGTTCGATCGTACTCTCGGTATAACCTTATCGTTCCTGTTGTGATTACGTAAACGTATATAATCATCGTGTAGTTAAGTACCAAGTTAAGACAGTGTAGTTTGTAGAGTTAATTGTACCATCACTTACAATTAGTTACATTCTACGTGGAGCAATTTTGAAAAGTCATTGTTTAAAAAATGACTTACGTATCATCATAATCAGCAGCATAATATTTAATGTTTAATTACAAATGAGACATTATTTCATTAACATACAGGAGGGTTCAGACTTTGACTCGATTTGCAGCAAAGGGAGTGTCACAGTCACACTGTAAATACTGTAAATGTCGATATGATAAACATACCATTTAGGCTTAGACTCTCCGAGTTTTGATAGTCGTAATCGATACAAATAATGTGTAATACAACAAAATAAACGTAATCGTATGATGATTATCAGTATCAACAGTTCGTTTAGGTACTTATCCATGTTAAACTTGTGTAAAGAGACAGACAACAGACATACAATTATACTTCCTCTAGGAAGTAAAGCCAGTTACCCCAAATAGTATAAAGTAGTCTTTTCACTATCTGTCACTTTATCACATTAATTACTCACACACAGCTACACATACACACAATTTTACTTTGTGCAATCATTAAGCAACTTCAACGAGACTTATTTTTTTGTTTTGATCTACTTGCTTCCATAGCTTGTGGTTCCAGGCTTTATTGTTAATTTTGTGCTGTTTACCCAGTGGCAATTTAAGGTTATTTCTTAATTTTATTTCAAAATGCCAAAATTTCTTATTTTTATTCCATTCCAAAAGTTAAAGATATTCTTCACAAATGCCAGCAAAAAGGTCTAGTGATTCAATAAGCCATTCTTTTCACACTTTTTGAGTTTTTATTTCATTTTTTAAGACCTCATTTCACATAGAAATTTTATATTTTAAGTTTAAGGTACTTTATGCCACTTTTCTATAAACTGTTCACTCTGCTAAAGGGAAATTAATCGGTTTGATTTCTAGAGAGCGAGAGACTAGAAAAATAAGAGGTTTGAGTTTGAGTGACATAAGCCAACCTATTATTTACTCATGTTCCATGCCTCTTATGTTGAATATGTGTTGGGTTTGGTTCAATCTAAAATCTGCATATAAATATTTTATGCAGCTGTTCTGCCTATCTCTCTCTCTCTCTCTCAACCTTTTCTGATTATGAAGCAACTTTTTGTACTTTTCCTCCAAGCTCTGTGTTTCTTTCTTCTATTACAAATAAAATATTCACTGTAGGATATTTTATATGAAGTATATAAGAGTTTTTCACATACTACTCTACAATTGAATATATAAGATGAGGTGGTAGTGGAGCTAAATGATTAGCAAGCACACATAAGACTTGTATTGTGGGTTAGTTAGTCCTTGAGAGGATACAATTTTTACTGTCAGTTATAAAGCAACCGCAATTACAATACAATCTCACATACCATTGCTCCCTACTCTACTCAGCTACTTGCAACTTGACTTGCCTCTACAAAACTACAAACCAACTACTGTAAAAGGCAACTTTGCATTAATCAACCAAGATAAACCCATTCAATCGTTGGAGATGAGAAGTAATGGTGTGGATTGCATTGAATTGCAAGGATTGCGGTATGAAGCCAGATGTGCATTTGCCATTGTTAATAATAAATTATATATTTAAAGTATTCATAAATAGTTAAAATAACTATGAATTCTATTGCTTACACACGTTATACTACACTCTGCAAATAATCCGTTCTAATAACAAGTAAGACAGCTACAACTACTCAAATATACTCTCCTGTCCTTAATCTCAGTCTCTCCTTGCTTCTTGTGTGTAGTGTCTGTTTAATATGGTGATGAAAATCTTGACTGTTGCGTATTTCTATGTATTGCTCTCAGCTCTCTACTTAAATTTTTAGACTGAGCTTTTGCAGCTCATACTTGTTATGTCATTTTTCTATCGTACCAAAACTCTGCAAAAGCACCAACGAATTTATTTTTACTCGGATAAAAAGTCAATGGAATGCCAAAAGGCATGATTGCCAGGGTAAGACGAGAGAGGAATGAGCCAATTAGTTTATAACTGGTGCAGACGTGAAGCTTCATAGTTAGCTAAGTGGCGATGAGTTAATGATAAAGTACTGTACGGTATTGCAGAGGGAGATATGCACAGAGTAAAACACTTCCTCTATCAGCACTGACGAGGCAAAGGGTACCATACATACCACCAGAAGCATTTAAGTGGGTACTTAATGACAGTTTATGAACGTACTTGAGTAGCTCTTTACACGATTAGTAAGGTGATATATCTACACACATATATACACACTATTACACACATAGGTAGCCATATATAAGACCACTTATAGTATAATATTAATATATATATATATATCCTACTGTAAACTATTGGGGTAACTGAGAAGGGCAACGCCAATGATGCCAATGTAATTAGTAGGTGGTAATGAATCAAAGAGTAAATGCATTACAGGAAATGATATGCATTTATATCAACGAATCAAATCACTCTGCTCTGAGTACACTAACTATGAACTAAATAGGTTAAGTCTTGTAACCTCTCATTGTGTACTCTCATGATGAAATTAGACATTTAAGTCACACGAAGAAAATGTTGCAAAAAAGTTAATACAAGTATTGTTAAAATTAGCGTGTAAAATAAAAATATGTGTTTTAACACTTAAGTTATGTGACTATGTAAGACGATAAAAATATACCAGTATATTATACAATTAATGCATTATGTGTACATATACGATGCATGCAAGCATGTATAATAATCGCTATCAGTGTCCGTGTAATAAATAATGAAATGAAATCTAAACCCGGTAGTTTGTCTTTAACGCATCACTTCATTTTACCCATCCCATTATACTCTTCATGATTTAATCAAGAGTAGTGTGTTTTCCCTACTACTACGTCAGCATAATTAATCTCAGACTTCTTGCGCACCTTAATAACGCGTGGGGAGATGAATACCTTCAATCAAGTGCATCAGCATCCATTAGTTTCAATGTTCCTCGGGATATAAAGGAAGCAGTCGTGGTTGGTGGTAGGTGGTTATGGGAGAGCTAGAAGCTAGTATTAGTAGAAGCTGCTTGTCGGATGAAAGTGAGTTTGGATTTCAGTCTATTTAGAGACTCTTCTACACTCAACAGACTCAACACTACCAACCAAAGGAGGAATAGGACTCAGGAAGTTCACCCGCACGGGCCCACACAGCTACTTTAGGCATTGGGATATTGAGATTGCAACCTCAGATTGTGTTACCTGAAGCCCAAAGCTGTGTTCCTTTTTGTCTCACCTCAACTGCTCTCTGTAGGGTTCATTCCATTTCAGTAATTAGTTTGCTTACGTAGGTTGAAGAGATTTTGTTAAGTAGGGATGAAATATGCATCATTTCGTTAATGACTCCTGACAAATTTTAAATGAATTAGGGTACGTTTCGGCTACTGCTGTTACCCCATATGGTATGGATTAGGACACTAGTTCACACTTACGCTTCAACTGATTCCAGCAGCAACATATATAAACACTGCATTGCACATAGTCCTCCACGAGTATCACTGACCAAGAAAATTTCCTTACACCTTAATGACATGCAATGTCGTGTATGTCCACGGCCTTTATGAATAAAATTCTTGTCAATTGTTGTCGTATGACATTCAAAAGAACACACGTATTATGTTACACAGAACTGGACAAAGTCTAAATCTCTAACTAAGTATAGACTAGACCTACCCACAAAGAAATATGCACATTGCAGTACAACGTGAATTGTGCAGACGTGGATTTCTTTAAGGGAAAAAGTACCTTTTCAACCACATTTTGCCTCCCAATTTCATTTTATTGTACAAAGCAGCAACAGCTATCAAGGGAGAACCCAATTTTATTTCGAGTGACTCCTGTTGTACATGTTATCATCATCATTTTCATTCTAAAACCTTTTATTCCACCCGTGTGGGTACCCTCGTATACTGTGTAATTGTAAAGAAACATACCTCTTCATCTCTTCTCACAGAAAGAATTCCTGTGGAATTAAATTTTTTCCTTGCTTCATTTGGATCTGAAAGTAACTGTTACTTAGGCACATATTGATTGCATAAAAGAGATGAGCCATCATCAAATTAGAATGGATTTACTACTCCATCCAAGTGTGTATAGAGAGTGGAAAGAGTTATCATCACCAATACGAGTGAACATATACAGCAATCTGATGTAAAGAAAGAACTGACTAATTTGCATAGAGTGAAGCAGCACGACATGACAAAGAATTCATTTTTGATAAAGGATTATCATCTTATTAGTCTGCAAGTATGGAAGGATTAACTAGCTGAGCGAGATTGTGAGGAGAGATTACCCTGTCCATTTACTTTATGCACTCGCTCACATTCAATCTCCATCTTACAGTTCAGCCAGTTAGTGCAGTAAGCAAGTAAAAAAGGATTGTGAAAAGAGGCAATTATTTCCTTCTTTGTATCTACCGATCAAAATCTCATCCCTGTTATCATTTCCATCGTGTTTAAAATTTAAATGACTCCTTGATTAGATTTTAGGAGGATCTCATCATGATCTATTACACGGGAGAGACAATACAACTTCAATCCTTACAATTCCCAAGTCTCCTGTGCAAACAAAGAAGTTAGAAATCTATTGTCGAGATTTACTCAGACCCACCCAGCACTACACTAGTAGACTAATACTAGCATAGGACCACGAAAAGTGACTCTAGACACTTATACCAGTTGTACCTTCTTTCTGTAGTCATCTTCTTTCCTTCGTGTCATCATCATCACCAATGCACACATTCTAAACCAAAACTTTTTCATGCAGATGTTGGATGTGGAGCACACACTTTTTTAACCGAGGCTACACACAACCATCTCAACTTCTTCAAAGAATATGAAACTAATTTCGCCTTTTCTACTTCCCTACCTGGTGCATTCCTACATTAGTGTGTGCACACTCAGGGTGATGATGATGATGATGTCCTTTCCACTTAACTGACTAAACTAAAAGTTTACACGGAGACTCGGTTCACCTGATTAAGCAACAAGAGCCATATGTTTTCATCCTTGTTAATTTAGATTCATAGTTTCTGGAAAAAGGTTCGAGAGGTTCGAAGGGGAGATGGAGAAGGCCTCTGGGCTCCTTGTATTCATAATCATCTAACAAAATCCTATTGAGATGCCCGGATGCATCCACAGTGAGTTGATATGCAGAGAGGTAGGAATATGAAACCGGTTTCCTGTTGTACTCTACTCGTCTCTTGATGTGCCCTCGAACAAAAGGGATGAATAAAGGATGTAGATGTAGATGGTCCATGAACAGATAATAGTCCAAAAAGGCAGTGTAGTAGCCTCTCGACTTCAGCATGTCAATACACACACGAGAATCTCTTCATGTTCACTGCCAGTTTAAAGAAATTACTCGCCCAGAGTTTAACAGCCTCCAACAATTTACATATTCACTAAATGTTTTGTCTATCTTTGCATGTGACAAGTTTCTCTTGCATTTCATGACTCCTAGCGAATTAAATTCTTGTAGAGTAACGGGCACCATTATATACATTTTTATATGACATTCACAAGAACAAGAATCAGCAGAGACAACCAAGAATTTTATTACAGTCACAAACACTCTACATGATTATTTGTGGTCGCGTCTTGTTCCCCGTCCAAGATGTTATGACTGCTCACTGCTCAGCTATCAAATCCCATAGTTGAAGAAGATTATGTGAATGTTCATTTTCAATTTTCATTTTGCGTTTAAGGAAGATTAGGCGAAAATATAGCTGATTTCAATTGATTAAATACCTCATCAATATTTTAAACACGCTTCCGTCCTGTCAGTCAGGTTAGAGGTAGATGTGAGATAAAATAGTACACGTCTGTTCTTACCAACAATTCAATTAAATTATCCACTCATCAAATAGACAATATTAAATTGAATTTAATAAAAGAGAGGCAAATGCAAAATGTTTTAAAAACTATCCAAGAATTTTAAAAATTAAAAGCCTCTATTGTTCGTACTTTTTCTAAGCCAAGAATGTCCAATTGTCCACCATATTTCCCGAATACCTATAGACAACAGAGAAATTTGTTTAAACATCTTAGGAGTAGAAGCAACTTAACAAACATTAATAGGTGAGTGTGGTACACTTGTAACTTGTAAAGCATTGTTGAATGTGTGTAGTGTGAAGTCGTAAAACGGAGGTACAAGGATGCATCATTTGGGACGTGAGAGAAATCGTGTGTGTATGCTTCTTTTACACAGTGCAATTCAAACATCCAACTGCTCTTTAGTCTTTTTACACTCTACCAACCTACGCTATAATGCATAAGTATATTATATGGGTTCCAAATTATAAGAATACGAATGTATCTTTACACACTCAATCCACATGTACAATGAAAGAGAATGGGTGTAAGAAATACGAATGTGCAACTTTATATTGGCAAGGGTGTACTCAAGTGAGATGTAAGTTTTGACAAGAGTGCAAACTTTTTTGAACAGTTATAATAGCCATTGAACATAACGAGACCAAATTGTTGCTGCAAGAGTTGCTCGTGAATTAAAATCCACAATTCCACTATGCTGTGCAGCAGTTGAGGGATGATACCACATTGAGGATTTGCATGGCTGACTCCATTACACACTCCCTTTCCAAATCTTCTCTAAGTACACTTCAACTTATGTGAGAGTCCTCATTGATCTTCTCTAGAATAATGTGAAACAACCTTACATTTTCCCTTATAGGATACTAACATAAAATATATCTCCGGGTTATTCTGACTGTCTGAACCCATTAATGTCATATCAGGTGCACAAATATTCAACCTGTACATTTCATTATCCTCCATTATTATATTCATTAAGTCAACATGTAAGTGTATTGTAGTTTTCCCCAAAACGACGCTTAAATATGAGAGCATCAAGAGGAAGCATGAATACAAGAGATTTGAGTTGGGACATGTTGATCTCTCACCTTTCAATTCAATGCGAAACAGGGATATCCATATTATATAGCAAAATCCTAATTCAATCTTTGCTTCTGGCAACACTCAAGTGTCGCAAATCACCACAATTTCATTTCTCAGAACAAGTTGAAGTTTGAAGGACACGGGTGATAAATAAACTTTCATAATAGAATTTCCCAACTCTCAGTACCTGCAGATATTCTGTATTAGTTTAGTGAGCTGAAACGCAATTCTGAGTCAACTTTGACATTTCATAACTCCACAAGGGAAAAATTCAAGTGCTTCAAAGTCACAATATTTTAGTGGAATAGTACAACTCGTGAGAAAACTCTCACGTGTCAAATGGCTTTCGGAGATGAGGAATCCCCTGGTTTTCTAAATAAACTATCGTAGCTACCTGAGTATCTTGATTCAATTAACACGTCCTAAAATTCCCTTCTTGATATACTATCCTTGTCGTATAAAACTGGACACTAGAGGAACATCTATTCTGTAATTAATCTACTGAATTACTGTGGGTTGGCAAGCATCTCTGAACTGGAAGGCTGCGAGCGGCATAGGGAGCTTAGCATGGATAGGTTTTTACGCCCATACCTATCTACGTTAAAAAAAAGAAGCGGGAACGCCGCTCGCAGCCTTCCAGTTCAGAGATGCTTGCCAACCCACAGTAAACCCATTCAAAGTCAAAATTTGTTTTAAATGTACATTTCATGGTCTCCTGGAAATATCTAACGAGAGATTCCGCACTGCACCCGGCTCCTTGTGCCTAAAAAAGCATTCCTATCCTTCATTGGACCTTTTGTTCTTAGTTTCAATACCAAATACAGAAGTCCCAGAACGAGAAGCTTGCACAGGGCTTCACACAGACCATTACGGATGGAGGCCACAGGATGGATGGATGATGATAGGAAATGATGAATTTGTTGATGATGTTTGTGATAAATCTGCATGCTAGTTTACCATTGTACTCGTGGTCGCTCTCGAACTCAACCAACTGATTAGATTAACCACTGCGCGAATAAATTCCTTAGACGCAACCCACTGTAGTCTGTAGAGCACAAAAGATGCCAACAGATTTGCTGCATACTCGGCCATCTCCATTAACCATCATTGTCTCTTATGCCTTTCCACATCCACATCAATTCCTTCACAAGATTTATGCTACCCTGTCAACTGTATAGTGTCGTTGCTACCAAATAGCTCGCAGCCTTGTTCTTTGCATTTACTACCCTTCCATCGTCATTCCACTTCTATAAAAGATACAGATCCTCTGCGTCAAATAATCATGCACCCCATACAGAGAAACTTAGGTCAATGAATATTTTACGTGTAAACGAATCCCCGGGTGCAAAATTACAACTACTAATTTGCTACCATTCAAACTTAAGATCCAAACAAAAAATGTGCATTTCTTGATATCGCCAGAAATTATGCGGAATGGAAAAAAATCATTTTCCTCGTAAATAAAACTAAACAACACTTCGTGTTCCCCAGGAGTAAATCCAATTTGACTTTAATCGAATAAACACACTTCGGGCTAAACACACTTTTTTTTACAAAGCACACGGCTTAAAAGGCTAAAAGCCTACAATTGAATTTCATTAATTAAATGAAAGGTGACAATGACACCCAAAGGCAGTGTGTTGTGAAAAGAGAGTAGAGAGTGCATTCCCCACATGCATTCAAATTATGCTGATACGATTGATTGTGAAATGGGAGTTGTTTGTAACGCTCCACGACACTTGCATGACCCGAGTGCATTGTTCTATTTTATAATCGTGGCTTGAGCTTGATATAAAATTAATGATCACAGCGAATAAAAACTGAGCACGAAAGGTCGGAACCAAATGGATTCGAGCGAGTGAGTTCATAAAGTTCACCTAAGGAGTGTGAGACACCACCACAAGAGATATCAAAAGCTCCTCTCTACACAGTTGTGAGCTCATTATTATTAACGTGGTTTCCCTTCAATACCACAAAAACTTATCTTTACTTGATGTCCAATTGATAAATTTCCCAGGGCTATTTAGCCATTAAACAAAGCGTTTAACTTAGCATATTAGATTACCAATGATTCACTATCACGAAGCTTCACAGCAGTGGGCATACAATGTGCCCGAAACCCAAAAAGCCTCTGCGTTTTCCCTTTCTTGGGATTTACTTTTGGGGTGTTCATACTAAAGTGTACTTCAAAACACATGCCAGGATTACACAACAATTATGTTACGTCTGTAAATCATCTATACAAATTTTGACAATCGTACCAAACTACAACTTTATTTGTTCCTGACCAGTCCCAAGGGACTTGGAATTGGACGTAATAATTTTACGAATCTGAAATTTTATGTTGTTTTCTCTCAGCTTACTAATCTCCACGGTATATCTGTCATCATAACACAACACAGACACGAAATTCAGCTGTGCATTATGAACTTATTATGAGTTGCCTAAAGCCTACAGATACTAGTGACGACAAACCAGTGAGCTTGCTTTGTTATCTCATAACTGAAATCGAAATTACGTAAAGCAAATCTCCAAGTAAATGTTGAACATCAAATATTCCTGTAAATTAATTGAAATCATAAATACCCTGTGAAGATATTATTTAACCTTTAATTGAATACAAAACGGATAATACAGCGAGTATTCACGTAACAAAGGAGATTTACTACGGTCCTTCGAATCCAAAGAAGATGACTGGGAGCTCAAGTCATGCTTAAATAAACGGATTAGTTCACACATACAGGGAGACACATATACGCACACACACACACAAAGTTGTATTGAGAATTGAGAACAGGCTCTCCTTTTTGTTAAATCTGAGGGCTACAAGAACGACAATTTATTCCATTCCATTCTGACAGGATATTATTTAAAGTAGGCAAGTTAAATAAGTACAGATAGAGAGTAGCCAAAGAGACTGGTGGTGGTGGTGGAAGTGGTGGTAGGAGAGGCTTTTCCTCCGACAATAGAATACAATCCAATCGAATCCCTAAAGCCATTCCTCCACCACCAGCAACCTAATAGCTTTAAGTAATATAAGCCTATTCAAAAGACGACGATAATAATATCATAATGAAGGTTAGGGTTAACAACTACCGAATCACGTAGAGTTCTCTCTCTCCTCACTCTCTCTCTCTGGAACTCACAGCTTCATGGCTTACAACTTGCAGGATTTCAAGTAGCAATACACACTATGCTCTACTGTAGACTTCACACAAAATCTCTTTAAAACGGTCTGAACAAAGAAACAAATAAATATCTGACCCTAAGTTGAACCAATGCTGAAGTTTTAGTTTTATACTTTTAAACTTCCACGAGTCACTCCCGAACTCCCAGTTGCCAGTATTGTTCATCCATCACTCTCCGTTCTTTCGCTTCATTGCTTCGTTAAAAAGCACTCAAATAAGAACCGTCGTTTCCTACACTAGTAGGTAGGTTCTTTCGCTCACATAAATTTCAACTAATTCACAAGTTTTCCTCTAATAAACCTTCCTTTTTTGCGCGTCTTCTGTTTTGTGATTCAACTAGTTTCGCAATCAAATAAAATATGTCTGCACCTTCTCATTTGGGGCAGAGAAACGAGGTATATATATTTTATTTTGCACTTTATTCGTTTCATACTTAACCTTGTCTTTGTAATGCAATAAAACATACTTTTCTTCATTCTCAACAGTGTAATTATTCTAATGCAATAATCTCTTGGGGATATCATATGATGTTTGCTTAGTAGCTGAAGAGGTTTTATCCTTGAGAGTTCTTAAGAGTCTTGACTCAAAGGATTTTTTACGCACACTTTATTCAGTAGCTGTTTTAATTTTATAATTTGTTACAGGGATCAGTGCTTTCCAAATAAAACAAATCTTTTTCAGCTCGTTATTAACTAATTTTATCTACAAAATTAGAAAGTTTCTGAATTTGATTGAACATTATATATCTTTGAATAACGTTTAAACGTACAAAATCTCTATTTCACGGTGTAACTTGTATGTTTTTAGTGTTAGTACTTTGAGATCGGATTTGCGTTCTGGTAGCACGCCCATCAACGCTCGTCATTTCATGTTACTTCAAAGGAGAGAGAAAAATTACTCTGTGGATTGTGTGGATTATGAGGGGCTTACAATAAGTCAACCGGAAATTAGTTGATGTGGGTGTTGAGCTGAGCAAATCCGTAAAAATTTTCCCCAAGTCCAGAATTTATGTTGTGCTAAAAGTGGTTTATAAATAACACACTTGAATGTGTGTGTAATGTGGATCGATCGATAGATAAAGTAGGCCAGAGACTATATAAGCATTACAGTAAGTGAGAGGGAACTGCTACACACACCAGCAATGCATACCACAAGAGAATTCCACACAAAACTACTTTTACTACTTGGAACTTAATACCCATCGCTTACTTTTTTGTATGCTTTATACTTTAACAACTTGATGATCATGATCTCCTGTGATACACATCATCACCCATTTAAATATATGATAAGTCATAAAATCATTTCATATTTGGTTACATTTCAATTTATATCTTATTACTCAACTCCTCACATGGCATTTCTTGTAGGCTCAGTTCCGGTTATTCTGGTCAAGTGTGAGAATACAACATGTCAAATATTAATGTAATATCTTTCGCAACACAATGCAAACAAACGTAATCCATTCACATATGTAGTGAATAGTTAAAGTATCACCAACTTGTAGCAATTTTTTTCATTTGAAATAAAGTAACTTGGGGACAGAGACGATTGGCCGAATGATAAAATACTAAAAATTGAATACATGAGTTCTGAGTACACAGGCAAGTTCTTATTGAGTTTCATCCCGAAAATAAATGTGTGTGTCTGTGTTCACATATTCACATCTACTCAACTCGTACAAAGTCACACATAACACACACACATACAGTATGGTTCGGAGCATCTGTATTCACAACGTGTCCCTCGCCAAGGAAAATATCGTGAAATGAAATGGTTTGACTTATCTCTCGTGTAGCTACAGAAAGTGTGTGTTTCATATCATGCCATATTTTTATGTTACTTTTGAACGATGATTTTTAATGTGTACGAGTCGTCACGGATGATTTCAAAAGTAGATCCTCTCTTACTTCCAACTCAGGCTTGATACACTCTTAAATATTTACGTACACTTTTCTTCGTTAAATTAGCATCACAAGCTTGTTTAATACTAAACCACATTGAATATTTGCTTCTGTGCAAAATTATATATGAGAATTATTCAGTCAGTTGTCGATATCAAGTGTTCATGGGTAAATGTGTGTGTGTGCTCGATTTTGAAGGTCAAATCTTCTCCCGAGGTAATTGAACGGGATAACGGTGGTACGCCGTTAATTTACTAGTTCCCAGTTTAATTCATAGAGATACAATACAAAGTGTGTGCATGGCACGTCTCCAAAATTGTAATCATTCAGTAAAACTAGTCTACATTTTATCTTCAAGCTTACCTGTACTTCTTTTGTCTTTAAAGGAATCTATTAAATCTACTGATGAATTATAAATGCAGAAGCTAAAGGTTTATTCAATTCATATTTAAATCTAGAAGTAGTCATTTTATTTAAAAGATGCACAGACGATCTGCAATCCAAAGCCGACACACGTAACAACAATATACTTAATTCACGAACACTTTACCCAAACCCAACCCTCACCTTTTTACACTTTAACAGGAACAGTACAAAAAACTTGTCTCATTAAAAAATCGCAATTTAAAACAAACGTGAATGAATTAGCTTGACTAGAAGATTAGAAATTTATTTGTATTCATACAAGCCAAATAAAGTGTTATAGACGAGAGCATAAATAATTGAAATGTGGATACAAACAAGTATAAAAGGAGAGGGTGCTACACACATATTGTATCAGAAGTATATAAATACTCTGCGCTTGTATAGAACAAGGTCTCTATTCCATCCATCGTCATTTTCATCTCAAACTTTGTTCCTAAAACTCCTAAATGAGAACTGTACCCTATCTGTCTATCTTCATACGGGGAGTGCACAAAGGTCTCCACTCGTATGAAACATGAAGATATTAAAAGAGCCTTGAAATGAAATGCACGAGAGCGTGTATGTGTTTGTTTCAGTGAGTGTGAGAGTTGTTGGTTGCTGCACACACAAGAACACCCAGTGTATCAGTCAACCGAAACTGATGTTAATTCGTAATACACATGCCAAATATCTCAGAGTCTATTGTATATGCAAAGAGCAAACATAAAATAGATTATTTATCCTTGTCCTCACAAGCGGAGTTTGCGGAGCATCCATTTCGCTAAATTGGATTGAGCTCGCAACAGCACAACATTTAGGTTTTGTTGTATAAAATAAAAATATAGTTCTTTAGTCACGTCATTCTCAACCAGCCTCTCTAAGACTTGAAGAAGGAAATAAAAAAGCCTAAATACTTCTGTGGCTTAGATCAAGTTAGATGGATAATATGCAATGCAACTTATACACTCACGTTGCATACATATTGGGAAAATGAAGGTTTGATATTCGATCCGCACATACACTCATCAGACCCACCACCACTTCAATTCATGCCTGACAGATTAGACTCTATCGAATTCTACTTATGCATACTAAAACGAGAAGCTTTCAGGTTATATGTGTTCTACTCTCGGCCATCAATGAGTTATTACTGCTCTCCAACTCACTAAATATTCCCTTGTTTCGTAAAATCTACTTCAAAGTGATGGTCAACGATGGAAACGCTTCATGTGTACAATTATTTGTTTTCTCTTGATGTATACAAAATTACGAACAATCGATTTACTAAAATGGTACATACTCTGTGTCTCTCCTGCTGTGTTTTAAGTATCTTCAAGATGATACATGGTCAAGACCCTTGTGAATAATAAAATGTATCTTGACTTATTGATCGGGTCAATTTTAATGAATAATACAAACAATTGCGTAGTTCCCTACTTCTGATCAACGATGAAATTAACTGCGACTTTTCTCATTGAATTCACTTTAGATGTACATTTATTTATACATGAAATCAACATTTGAAAACTTCACATATTGCAAAGCAGAGATGTTCTTTTTGATATTCCTATAAACATAAATAATTAAACTCCAGTCTGCAATTTCCTTTGCAATCCTGCACCTTAAAATAAAAACACGCAGTTTGCAACATTTGCAGATTACTTAATCGCAAACGATATGTATGTATGCGCGCTGAGTAGTTGAATTTAGAAGAAAAACAATTTTTTCTGTGGTGAGATCGAGTATAATTTGTAATCTACACAAACCAACATTGGATGCAGCTTCAAACTGAGTGAGTGAGATTACCATGAAGTGCATGACATCCAAATATGCCGTATAGGGTTTGATATGGTTAGTAATAATTCAGCTGCTCAGGTTCAAATGCACTCTGGCTATCTCTTTTCCGTCTGCATCATTATACAATCTTCACATTATGAGAGAGAGACTACACCACTTGAATCCATAGCACATAGTGTGTGCGTAGTTATATACAATCCACTATACCTTATACTCTAAAACAGTTTCGTGTAATACAATCGTTATAATGCAACTCAGGAATCATCTGGTAGTTGAGTAGTATGCACTTAGCTTAAGGCAAAAGGACAAGATGAAGTTGGTAAAGCAATCTGAACTGCAGTTTAAAGAACGACGACGGTGAGAATGTGTGAGAAAAGAATATTTAGGTGAGACAAGAAGAAGGAGGTATTATTATTACATTATTACAAAAGGAGGTTGGTATAACGCTCTCCTAATGGATTATCAGGTTGAAGCTGTTATTTTATTACCAAGTGAGCACACCACCACAACCACCACCACGGACCTGACAAAGATCTAAGCTTCCTTCGGTTCGCATCTCTCTGGGTGTGTAGGTGTGGTAGTGTGTGTTTTGCTGTGTCATTTCGTGCCTTCTACATCTTCCTTCGTTTACTCCGAGAGGATCCAACATCCCAACTCTACCAATTTCCTCCCAAAGACTCGTCTAAAACTAAAGGGAAGTGAAGAACTAATAAAATCACCCATTCCTTTTGCTCTATTCCTCCACCACCGTATGCTACTGAATGATGGAGCAATGTCATATAACAGTTTTTACTGCACACTAACATTTCGCTCTTCTGTGGCACATTCATTCGCAAGTATTTGCACCAAATACATCCACACACATAATATGATGCCAGACTAGACTTCTTCCGAGCCACACGTATGATCGTTTCCAACTAATGCATAGACATACATGCATGGAATACATGGACTATCCGGGAAAGTATGCTTGCCTCGGTGAAAGTCAACCCTTCTAGTGGAACAAGCGAAATCATCTAAACCCAGAATTATTCCTATCGCACGCACAGATTGCCTACGCGATTGACATGCAAAATTTACTGGGTGGAAATGTAGACAATAGGAAAGCTCCCAATCTATTTTACCAACTTCCTGCTTCATGGTCTCAAACATTGTTTTCCTATTATATAGCAAGTTGAAATGCGATACGAATTATTGACTGCAATAAACTATTCTACCTATAATTCCAATGTGTAAATCTATTGTAATAACTGAGGGTCTATGTGGGGGATCAAGGGGAGTATTTACGTGGGTTCCACAGGAGATGGTCGACTCCGTCG
>JAQGAB010000072.1:0-49995 GCA_034696565.1 Isotomurus graminis
ACAACGTCCCTCACACTTTAAGAATAACAGAAACAAATATAATTATGACTTAACTAATCAACTAATTAGTGCCATAGACCGATGTAGTTTCCACATAGAGTTATCGGAAGCGGCCCTCCAGCTCCAAAGATGCGGGTCCCACTCATATCGAAGCAATGAGTATAAATCGCAGGCGTGTACTTTTGTCTGTAAACGTCCATAATTATCTCTTCATCAGGATAAGTCCAACCGGCGCTCGATTTTAAAGTAGCGGAGCGAGCTGAATTAACATTAGACTCCAAATATTTTCCTGCTCTGAGATCATAAAACATTATTGTTCCTTGGCCCGTTCCGATTGATAAAAGCGAGGAGTAAAAGTTCGTAGATCTTATGCCAAAACCGGAATACTTCGAGGGGATTTTCTTAATACACTGAATAGTTCTTGCATCCATCAAAGTTGTGTGAGATTTGCTTCCAACCGCGTATAATCCGTAGTCTTCATGCACTGATAAACATACATTCTCCAAACAAAACGGAAGTTTTCTTGAAAATTTCTGCAATAACCAGCAATGGATTTTAATATGTATTCTTATATTAAGTCACTCAACGGATAAAGATTTTATGCATCAACTTACTTGAACAAATCTGTCAGCTGACCAGATGTGAATATAACCATTTAAAGACACACACGCTAATTCTTGAAGACGTCGATTAAAAACTACATCGCGTACTTTCTGAGCGCTTTTGCATTCTTTTGTAGCTTCAGCATTGATGTAATTATACGTGGGGACTCGTATAGGTAATACATCCGAGTTGCTTGTCCCTGGAGCAGTTGAATATTTATTGGCATGAATTGACGATGAAAGCTGAACCGTAGTCGACGATGCATCAGTGTAATCTGGTACCCTCCACAACGCTAAAGTTGTGTCTCTTGATCCGGAAACCAGGAACTCATCATCCAACCACGACAAAGCAAACACCCAATCTTGATGAGCTAACTGCAATTCATACCACACATCATTAATAATACTTTCAAAACCGTTGAACCTTTGACAAAAAATTGAAAAAATAAGTAAACCGTACCTCTCCAACACACACAGGATCTAACGTAGGTAGCTGATATATTGCGATATCATTGGGATTCCTTCCACCGGTAGCAAGAAGTGTACGAGAAGGATTAATTTGAATGGCATGTATTCCGCACTGAGAATCGGGTGGAAAGCTCCGAGACGAAGGAGCTAAGCAAGGTATTTGTGTCATGTGCTTCGTCTGCACATCCAACACCATCAACTGAAACACAAAGTGGATTTATTTTAAAAGACTCTCGCACACCTTAAGACGCACAATAATAAAACACCTTACCTTGTTACACTTGGTTCCAAAGATCACTTGCCTGTCAGAAAGCCACTGCGAGCAGAACACTTTATTCAAATGTTCTACCTTCACTGACTTCTCCTGTAATATTTGGTTAGTTAAAAGATGCTTGATAGGAATGTCCGGTTGACTCTGGAAAGTCTCTCCCATCACTCTCGGGTGAAGATTCATTGGAAGTCGTACATTTCCCATTTGACGCTCCACGACAAAGTCCACCAAATTAATGGACACGTCTTGGAATAAATTGGCCCCTACAAGTTTCCCACACACAATCAATGTCAACGTCTTCCTCCTTATGCCTTATTACATGAATTCTACGGTTCATAGTTTCATAGTTCATACCTCCAAGTTCCCCACTCTCATTATTGTCCAACTCCTCCTCTTCATTTTCATTGTAGCAGAAAAACTCCTCATACTTATTTGATCCTTCTTGAAACTGCTTGGAAGTATAAAGTCGCTGGTCCGCAAACCCTAAAGTTGCTTTCAGTCGTTTTAACAGCGCTCTTCGATGAGCCAGTCCTCCTGCAGACGTTCTAGAACCTGCAATTCTTCTCTTTCGAATTCCAGTCATCAAGAAGTCTCCCGAACGAGCGATGCCCCCATTGCTGCCTCCCCTGCGATTCCCTTCCATCTTCCACAAAACTTTAAGGCTTTAATCCAACTTCTTAAGGCAGACTGTCCAACTTATTAAGAAGAAATCCTGAACATATATTGCATCAACGTATTGGTATTAATAAAGTCAGAGGATGGTATCACTGCTTAATCACTTGCAAGACGTACCTGTGACACTTGTGAGCGACGCGTAGTGTCTGAAGTGGACCTGATGAACCAAAACAATATTTGGAAGTGGCGTTGGTGCAGGAGGAGGAATGGTGACGGAGTCGAGTTTTGGAGGAGACGAACGTAGATTGGAATGTTTACGTTCAACAACACCTCAGCTGCAATTTACATGCAGATAAGTCACATGTCTCCCCGCCCGCCAAATTCACATTTAAATCCCTCGTCGTTATCCAACACACACTCCACACTCCAGTCGTGCTTTGCTTTGTCAATAATATCTTCACAATGCACTCGACTTAATCAGAATTAACTTTATGATTACAACAGCGGAAAACAGTTAAATCCAAAACATTAAGTTTTTATCCGACGAGCGGAGATGAGCGGACTCAAAAGTGACAGGCGTTATGAGAAAATCGAGTTTCTCGGCGAAGGACAGGTGAGTTCCTGACACTTTACTAACATTGATATACATGTGTTAGAACTCTTGACTTAATCAGTGTTTTTCCGCCTAATTGCTTTAGTTTGCAACGGTGTTCAAAGCTAAGGATCTTCTGGAGGACAAGATAGTTGCTGTGAAGAAGGTAATTCAAAGAAATACATGCTGAATTGGCGTGTGTGTTTATTTGCATGATTGAATCCAGAGGAAAGTACAGACAGTACTAATGTTTGCATTCTTAAAATATAGCGAGGTTGTATTCACTTAAAAGATTGGAGAGCAAAGAAATACAATGACGCTTGAATCAAAAGTGCATTACACGACATAAATTGGATTTATGTTTACTTTTGCAGATTAAAGTGGGTTCAAAGGCAGACTTCTGCGATGGAGTGAACAGAACAGCATTACGTGAAATCAAATTGCAGCAGGAGTTGCATCACCCGAACATTCTTGATCTACTTGATGTATTCGGCTACAAATCAAACATCTCGCTGGTCTTTGACTTCATGGACACAGACTTGGAAATGATTATAAAGGAGTCGAAAATCGTCCTCACTCCGGCTCACATCAAAGCGTACTCTCTCATGACTCTCCAGGGCCTTGAGTTCCTTCATGCTCATTTCATCCTTCACAGGGTAATTCACTTCCCTTCCTCAATTCTCTACTAACATCAAAACTGCTAAACTGCACAAATGCTTTAACAGCCATCCAACCAATTATTTAATGTTAGCAGTGGGAACACATTATTCCCTTTCAGTAATAAAACAACGCATGACTTGTGTATGCATTGCGAAATGCTCCCTTTTCCGTTCTAAACATACAAACAAATGCAACAGAACCTTCTCCGCAGTCTCCTCTGACTTGGCGTCTTGGATTATGGAAAATAGCTATTTATCTTGACCAGCTCATGACCAATTTGAATTGCTCTTTGCTACTCATCCACTCTGTTTTAATGCACAAGTTGTTTATTATTCCAACTATAAACTATTCAGTCACTCAAACACATTCCTTTATATCCGAGAAAACAGGAGCGTAGTAAATAATGTGCACAACAACAACAACCTTAGCCATCCACATATATACGCTGTTTGGTTTAAACCCCATTTCCCTTTCCGAGATAAAGTACATCCGACAAGTCAGGGCCGATTCTCTTTTTATACTAATGCTGATTGAGTTGTCAGATGCACGAAGAAAGAAGAACGAGCTTTGCATTTGATTTACTAAATTGCCAAGGATTGTTGTGTATACTCTCGTTTGAGAAAGTTGGCCAACTTTCCCCATCTACAACACAACTTTTATCTCACATTGGATTAGCATGTCGATGCTGAGTTTTATTGATTCCTCATTTCATCTTTCAATCTCTCATGCTACCGTTGTTTGTGTGCCTTCTGAATACTTCTCCGAGTAAAGTGTGGACTAAACTGCAAAACTGCTCTTTTGCTTTCTCCCATCAACTCTTTCTTTCTCTCTCAAATCGCTGATTCTGTTTGTATTCTCTTCAATCGCAACTCTTCATGCAAATCTCAACGATCTAAACCAAAGCGAAATTAGGTGTACTCTTGTTCTTGAAATTGAACCCATATCCTTTTATCAGCATCCTCCCAGCCTTAGTAATTTAATTGAACTTTTCTTTTGAAATGCCTTGTGCATAATCTTACATGTCTCGAAATGTTATTTGCTGCTTGATTTCTATTAATCTAGACCCAATTTCACTCCCTCCTCTTTAAACCTTCCTCACACAGTAGCTTTCGATCAGTGTGGCCACAATCTCTGAAATAACACGCGTGTATTAGGATACATCAAGACGTGAATCTTAAGTAACAACGCCAAAACAAATTGTATTTAATGTTGCTTTCTATTAATTGTGCAGGATTTGAAGCCGAATAACTTGCTCATCGACTCTCACGGTGTTCTGAAGATTGGAGATTTTGGTTTGGCCCGTTACTTCGGCTCCCCTAATCGCCAGTATACTCATCAGGTCGTGACTCGGTGGTATCGGTAAGTCAGTTGTTCTTTTCTTTAATGAAATCTCTCGAGTTGTTTATGTAGCGGAGATAAGCCGAGAGTTGCTGTTCTACCTCCTCCACCAGGTCTCTTTCCTCTTATCTTCTGTAATATCTTCAATCTCACAGAGTTTATTTAAGAGACAGAGAAAGTAGGTAGAGAGAGGAGTATATAGGGACTGCAGGGAAAGGAATTGAGTTATACCGCTGGTATTACCTTAATCGACTATTTATGTTTGCGTCGGCTCTTTCCATTACATCCACATTTTCTAAAACACCACCATCAACCGTTTCCTCTCATTCTTCTTCCTCCAGACGTTTGTTTAATCAAGTCACATCCGACTCAGTTGTACCTTTCCATCTGGATCATCTCCTTCCACTCTCCCTCTCTCTCTCTCTCCTTGTAGACAAGACAAGAAAAAACACACGAGGGCATATGTCTATTCCCATTTGGTTGGAGAAAGTAGCCCAACTCTGAAAAAACGAATCTTCAAAACGAATTTCAGAGACGAAACATCCGCAAAACTTTCTTTCAAATGTGCTTTCTCTGAATTTCTCTCCCTCTCCCCTTTGACAGCGTATTATTCCAACCCAACACATTGACCGAGATGGAGCTTTGCTTTTTTGAATGAGGTTATGCATTTTCACACTCCTTCCCTTTACTCCCATCCTATTTTATGACACTCATCCATACGGAAAGTAATACAACATGATACTCCAAGAGAGAGAGAGAGAGGAAGTTAGTAGGAAGGTTTAACACGGTAAATAAACGAGCCTCTCAAACCGATTGAAGAAGGAAACGGAGAGAGTGGGAAAAGGTATATAAGGTCGTCGGGTTGGGATAAACCGGAATAGGAAGAAAGAGAAGGTTGAGAGATGAAAAATGTTTCTTTTTTCTAGAGGGAATGAAGGAAGAATAAATTGATTGTAGTCGACTGAATTGGGTTTTGATTTTTGGGAAAGAGAAAGGAAGAAGTAGTTTGAGAAAAGTATTTATTTGTGGTTGAGTTAACTCTGATTGATAGAGAGTAGATGTGTTACTTAGCCAAAAAATCAGGATTTACTTGACCCTTGACACGTGAACATTCTTCACAAGTAAGTGAATCAGGTCTCGTAAAGTCCATCAGACGGTTTTCGACAAATTGATATTTCCCCCTAACGTCACACTCACACAGATTCATCTTCTCCCAATAAGTTCTCATGGAGTGAGACTACCTTCTCCGTGTGGCTACTACTACTGGTTAGTAAGGAGAACAATTCCAAGAAGCTATTAAACAACCTGGGAGACTATTCAAGATCTCTGGTGACGGTGGCCCACATTTCCCTAACACGTCCGTGTGTATATCTAAAGGAAGTTGGAGGGAGTGTGAAGTGGTCGAGCGAAGGAGATGAGATCAGGATGTGCGATGTTTGCTCTCTTGTCCCATGACGAGAATTCAAATACTTTCCTCTACTTTCCCAACTGTTACAGGACTTTTGAGCCAAACCCTCTCTCGCCAATTTCGATCCTCGGATTCATTTCCAATTATCTGAACGGTTTATGGTATCGTGTTATGGGGAAATCAAAAGGTCTACCCATTCACGACATCATGTGTTTGTCCTATCAACTCCCGAAGTCTCTAAATTGTAAAAGGTAGGATTAAAGAACCTGAGAGATTGTTCGGGGATGTAGTGGCAGCCTCCAACTCTACTGGCCTCTCAGAACGGAAATAAATTCGGCCTGGAGCAGGTGTATGTTGGCTAAGGGATTTCAAAAAGTGTAATATGGGGTTCACCGGAGGGTGTATAATGTCGAAATCAAATTCCCTTTTGACATTGAAGCCACAATATCTACTTTACTTTTTCCCCTGCATCTCCACCAAGTCCATATTGTTTGCAAAAAGATCTCCTTTTCCCTTCTTCTATTACTTGTGGCCTTCTTTATACTTTATACTCCTCGTTTCTATCCACGTGAGTTGCAATACTGCCCTGTCCCTCCTGTGCAACAAAAAAGAAGGAAGGAGCTCGCATAGCTCGTCTTTACAGATCTCTCCTTGATTTCCACAGATTTTAAAGGTCATAAATCCTCCGAGTAATGACGAGAGAAATCATTAACATTAATTATTCTCATTTCACCGTTCTGCTTTCTCCATCCCACCAACTGCTTGTGATTTATAGTGTCTTGGAGGAAAAGACAAGCTGAAAAAACAACTCACAAAGACCTTATATGCACGTGTACACATTCCATACTCAAGAAGGGATGGGGAAAGTGGTAAAATGCGCCTTCCCCGAATCTTCCCTTTTGTAGCTAATGAATTTATCAGGGAAAAAACTAAAGTACAATAAATCCCTTCACGTGGAAGTCTGGGTGCGTATCTTATGTAATTCTTTATATTTATTTCCAGCGCCCCAGAGTTGCTGTTTGGAGCGAGGAATTATGGCGAGGGGGTGGACATCTTCGCAGTCGGGTGTATTGTGGGAGAGCTGCTCCTCCGAACCCCCCTCTTTCCAGGTGACTCTGATTTAGGCCAACTATCAAGAATCTTCGACGTGCTGGGTGTGCCTTCTGACACTAATTGGCTCGGCCACAGTGAACTCCCAGACTACTGTGAATTCAAACCTGTTCCTGGAACTCCGATTCCACTTCAGAATATCTTCACCGCAGCTCCGGATGATTTGATTGCACTTCTAGAACTCCTTCTCAAACTTGATCCAAACCAACGTTGCTCTGCTAGAGGAGCACTTGAACATCCATACTTTAGGTGAGTCACTTTCCGTCACTACGACTATATACCTTATCTGGATTGAAGCATACTTTCCTACTGAGGACAAGAGTGTCCTGTTGTTCTATTCTCCGAGGAGAACTCTTTCAATGAGAAATTACAGTCATCATCAATCTTAGTAGGAAAACTTCAGGTGATTTTTTCTCTGCATGGGTCATCAAGTCACCGTAGATTTGATGAGGAACAAAAAGATGGAAGGCAGGCAGTCACTTCACACGTAATCCAGAGAGACACACATACGGTTGACTAGAATCCCTCGCTAAAGATAACAATGCTGGTGAGAAAATCTACAGGAGAAATGTTTCTTTAGAGAGATAAAGAAAAGGAGATAATGTAGAGTGGGGAAAGTGAAGGTGGAGAGGCTTCTGGCTGAAGGAACACTCGATCATCCTCCCACAGTTGTTTCAGACAATCGAGAACAGAATGAAGGACCAAATCGCTTTCATCTCTTTCACCTCGCTTTACAATCTCTTTTTCTATACAGTTAATAAAATAATAATTGAGTCGCAGATCGCAATTAGAGAGCAGAAGAGAGTTGGGAATGGTAGGAATTATATTAGGAGAGTGATTATGTGGATGGAGAAAGCTTTGAGAGAGGAGCGTGGATTTTTTGTTGGGAGGAGTGTGGATGACAGGCAGAAACTGAGTGACAAACAAGAGCGTCTTTTTGAGAAGGAAAATGGATTAGTTGGCTGTCCACTTGTATTCTCTTCGAACAATAAAATCATCCTGGAACAAATAATATCTCTTGACACTAACTTCATCTTTCTCTTTCATTCTAGCAACAAGCCTGGACCAACTCCCGGACACCTCCTCCCACTCCCAAACAACATCCCCAAACAACCCGACGAGAAAATAAGCCTCAAACGCAAACTTCTAGAGACTGGCGATAACTGCAATTTAGTTAAAAAACTTATTTTCTAACGTACGTATGTATTTATTACTCTATTCATCGGTCAAGTACCTAAAGTAATAATAGTTCTGTGTGTAGTGGAACAACCTACTCGAGTCTGATGAAATTATTAGACTTTCATACATTTTTCATGATGTTGATCATCAATAAACACTCTTCAGAGTTCTCTTCACACTCCAACACTTTCCCTGTGCTTTCCACCTCTCATATTTACACTTCCAAAGCCTCTTGATTGTTCCCTTCCAGGAATATGTGAAATGCTAACATCCTCAGGTTTCTGCAAGTTATATCCTTACATATCGCACATGTAATAAACACTTGCATCAGCAACGTGTGTGTCTTGCAAGTTAACATAACTCTGTGTACACAGATTAGTACAAATAGCAACAAAGGTGATGCCAGAATGATGTGTAGCCAAAAGTTGCGTTTATAGAAAGACAAGAATAGACACAAGTAATACTGAAAAGATGCAATTGCACATGTCCTGTGATACGTGACGAGTGAGGAAATAATAATTAGTTTCACCTTGATATATTATTACTGCACATGATGAATGATGGTGCTTGAACTTTAATCGAATGAAGGATAAGGGATCAAGATTATCCAACAACCGAAACATCCTGTTGAAACAAACAATTCCCTACCAATAATAGTTCATTCATGGTCTAATTACAAATATTACCTGTTATAGTGTTAAGGATGAAAGATGCAACTGTTCTGTTACTCAACTACAACTCACACAACAACATCTCTACAAGTCTATAATACTCTTCTAGTGAGTCTAGCGAGTGTTGCACAAGAAGTTTCAGTTTTTGCTTCCTCCGCAGGATTTATTGGAATTGTGAACCCTCTGCCGAGAGGTCACGGTCTATACTTTTATTCCTTCCCTTTTTTACTTATATCTACGGTACATTAAGAGTTTTGGCTGTATTTTCAATTGCTATTCGGAGCAACCCAAGTGATGATAATCTCGTTATCTGTCCAAATGGATCAGCCCAAGTCAGACATTCCTCATACACAAAACTACACTTTGGCTTTGTATAAAAACTCATTCACTCGCTTAAAAATGAACTTGGGTATTAATGAGGATCCCCATTAATTAGTCTTCGTTTTAGCTCTCGTCCTCGTCCTCCCCACCACGTCGTAGAACAGCTTTCCGAACAGTAACGTGAAAGACCCGTACACCAAGAAACTGAGTCTCATGCTCATCGGATGTCTGTAACAGTCAACTCCAGCATCTGCAACAGTCACAACATTCATCATCACTCACCTACATCTTTTCATCTCAACCTTGACACATTCCCCGTCACAATAACACTCTTTCATTCTTATTACGCACGCCAACTCCATAAAGATATTACTTACTGATGAGATAAGCAGTGTAGAAATTAACAAAGAGTCCCATAACCATCTGACATAATTGGCAAGTAGTGATGATGTTGGAAATTCCTCTGGGAATGTTCACATCAACCGACTAGAAATCAGAACAAGCGATCAATATATAACCGAATCTCGTAAGAGGTTAAAAGATAGTTTTAGACACTCTGGAGGAGGGGGGCTTACCTTCAGTGCGAAATAAGGGTACATCAAGCTGGAATAAAGTAAAACAGTAATTTAAATGCATGGAAAACCATTTATTGTATCATCCACTTATTCAGTCCCCTCCACTCTCTCTCTCTACCTGTGAACCGCATAATTCATTACTACATAGTATCTTGATATCGGCTCGATGTACGGAGCTGTGATCCAGCACATTATCAGTGTCATTAAGTGATGATACCTGCAACAAACACGCATCATTATTATTTATCCCTAAACCTTAACTTTTACTCATATTACCATTGGATAAACACAAGTGGTCTTTTCCTTAAGACTATGAACACCGTGTCACCTGCAACCAAACACACAATTAATTCATCTCACAACCTCCCAAGCATCTCCGTTACAAATGCAAAGGTCATTTTTATTACCCAACTCGACGTATTTAGACAGAATGAAAAGAAGAGACCAGAATGCAAGTGGCATGTTTCCTCCATTTCTAAAGGAAAAATCAAGTTCATCAATTTCTTTGTATCTCTCCTCAATTTTAATCACTCCGGATCTCTCACCCCCTTCTCACATCTTCACACACATTCCCTTAAACATCTTTCACACAATCCATTTAACATACAAGAACTCGTTTATCCTTGGCTTCAAAAATCAATGTAATAACAGCTTCTAACTGGGGGAATGTGAAACTGTCAAGTAAACGTGGCTCTGTAATTCACCTACTTATAAAAGGGACTTAATCTTCATAACTGTACTAAAGACCTCAAATGTCTGCCCATTCAAAAGCAAAGGGCTCCTCGTAAACCAAAAGGGCAGGATGGGTTATTTTGGTGAATAAAGACGGGAGATGTGTATTAATAACACTATATAGCGTGTAGGTAGGTTACTGATGAGAGTGAATGGATGTAGATGAGGTTGGGTGTTATTACCTGACACAAATGGACCTATAAAATCCCTCTTTGTCGAGGACGATGGAAAAGAACTCAGGTGCAGTGCGGACGAATCCAATAATGGAGAATACTCCCAACGCAGCATTCCACAAAAATAACTGAGGCTTCAGACCAAACGGTGGTCTCTCTCGCATCCACGCTTTGAGTCCGAATATGATTGTAATGTAAACGATTCCGGCGTAGAGGCAGAAATGCCAGTTTAAAGACACATATCGACACCACTCCTTCCAATCAAACACTTCGAACCCGTAGGGATAAAACCTCGGAGGATCGTCCAAGTGAACCGTCGTGTAGTCAAAAGTACTCGTTCCTTTCGAAATGTTGAGTGCCTGAGTCGGAATCCCTGCGAACAGAACCATTTTCAAACACCCGACGTAGTCTTCGTCTATTCTTCTTCAAAGTGTGTTCATTTATGAGAACCTCCTCGCATCTTCCGTCTCAGAAACCTGATTTCTCACTAAAAGCTACAGAGAGCTATTAGAAAAGTAGTTGGTGGGTCAACAAAGAGTCTTCTGCAAGTGACACAGATCCAAGACGGGCTGAAGGAGTACTTAGAGAACTCTGAGGACCTTCAATAGTGGACAGACCAGTTGCTACATCATCATCATTTAAATATGCATGATGATCCATACGTGTTGACCTTCCTCCATTCCACTCACATTCTTAAGTCATTCACAGTCACCTAATTCACTTGTTAACTGTCCTCACAAAAGTGAAACCCCACCACACGCACCTTTCCTTCTTCTTCCGTTATACCCAACGGTACGGAGAAACGGTATATCTCCTTAAGTGTCTCTCCGAAAATCTCTGGACTCCATGCGAATCCGCTCACCCCAAACAGACACGACGCCGTGTTCCTAGTCAAGTCTAAAATTACTACTACCAATTCATCTAGAATTCTAAAGAGCTAATTGTAATTTTACACATATCCACCTACTTAATCCCCAACTCTATTCTTACCACAACTCCACCATTACGTGTGGATTAAGAAGTAGAGGGGCGCTTCTAGTTTACCTAACGACGGCTAATGATGACCAAGGTGCATTGTTCTACTAACAACGCACCCACATACATACATACACACAAAACAGGAACATACTAGGAACATAGCGACTCTAGCCCTAAAAATTAGTTGATTTGCAAGTTTTAGTTTTCATTTGGTGGTTGGGTTTCACCTGAGGGGAGCGTTGTGGATGACTAGGACGAGAACACTCGCATCGCAGTCATGGGTCACTGGTATTTGGATCACACATTTGTGGCCCCTACTCTCGTAACCCCAATGTGCAATCACTCCCAATATCCCTCATGTCCCTAAATGCTAATTGCTCATCTTTACTCCCAGCAGACCGCTCGATGGCCCCAACCTAGACACCACTTAGGGTCAAGGCAGCTTTAGGTAACTTTCATCTCTTTGTTTCGGGAGAGCCCTATTATTAATAACAACCTCATCCACATGCATCAACACACAGCTCACACCTCAATTCATCCACGCATATTCCTCCTCAGTCAACGATGTCTCTCAGTTGCATTACAAATTGCCCCCACTTCATTCCCTACATTAAGATCACTTACTGCTATTTTACATCTCAATCGAAAGTACCCCACAGCCACCTCATCTTCGTTGTCCCTCTGCAGATTACATGACCACCAACTAACAATACACGCATTCCTTACGAATCTACAATTCATCCATTGTCTTCTCTAAGTTTTAAATTAACAAGAAACAAGGTTTCCAGAGAATTCTATCAAAAAGTTAAATCACCTTTAGATAATTTCAGTTTTGCTAAAACACACAAAACATTAAAACAAACAGTATTGTTAACACAAGAGAAGTTGTACACAATTGTAATTATATGCGTCGCCCATAAACACGCATTGCATGAGACTAACAAATGGCCATTCCATAATAACGCACACAAAACTACTTTCCGTTCACGCACGCGAGCCAGAGATTGTAATTAGATATTTCCGAGGTTGATACAAACTAATGCAAAGTCATGAGCTACTCTGTCAGTCTCCCTTAATTCAAATACGTGTTAATTGCATCTAATTGAACTTCCACAGAGAACCGAGATGGACTTCACGTAGTGTTCTAATTAAACGGAACTCAGACTGCACGCAACACACGAGACATACCAGAAACCAAAAGTGGATACAAAACGGTGCTAATTGCTCTCTCCTATAAAAGCCAACTACCCAAAGATATTGATGCCTTTTTCCTCCAATCATCATTATTCCTAACAAGACTTCCCAATTGTCCCTGAACTCTCATGTCTCCCCCTTCCCTTCGTACACAGAGAGAGATAAGGCCAAGTGCATTCACTAATTCGGGACAATTAATGAGACCCTACATGATGAGACTCTTTATACAGTCCAATTGAATTAGATGGGACGAGAGAGACTGGAAGAAGGGACAGTGTTGAGAAACACGGGAGGGGTTATTAATCCACACAGAGGGACTATAAATGTGCAGTGATGGTAGTAGATGTTTTGTGGGAGGCTTGGAAGTCCAGAGTGGGTATTATTTATTGTTACAGTGGACTAATAACTTTGGAATAATCCCCTGAATATTCATGACTTTGCCTCAAAGTACACTTTATTACGGGAGATTGTCTTTAACTTTGACTTATTATTAGATTACGCTCCCCCAACTTACTTCATTTTGTATTTCTTAATTGAAAAGTTTCTTCCTCCGTAACATCTGCGATCTCTTCAAACATCTCCACTTGGTCCAACATTATCAACCCGCACGACGTTCCCCTCATCGGGACAAACCATTCCAATAAAATCATCGACATTCTTCAAATGTCACAGATATCTCATTCTACTCTTTAGGTTCCCCACATACCACAAACCTCATATTCCCATTTCCAAGCGCAGTAAAGACTAAAGGACCCACACAAATCGTCAACCATTCCGACAATCGATTCAATAATCATAATATATTAAGTATCATAATATTATTAAGTATTTCGCAGAGTGTCGGCAACCACGTAACATTGAGTAGACATAATCTTGTGGAGCAGATGTTGAGGAGAGTATAAGGGAGGCGTGGGTTACGTGATGCACATGAGACAATCGAGGGTGAAGGCTATTCTATAAATAAGGCCTAATAGCTGTTGTGCCGAAGCGTAACATAAATTGCATTGTGGAATTGTTGAAACAATGAGGTTGACTGCGTTCTAGACGATGTTGTGTGATTTTCATGGGCATTTGTGAAATTCTTTACTTCCACATGAACGACTGGCGATGTCATAAACCACTTTCGAGTCGTTATAAACATGTTTATAGCTTCGGAGTGATGCTTGATCGAATTTATTGCTCCTCCATCATGCGCCACACTCCTAACCACCACACCGAACGCTTTGTCGCCTACACACACACTTCTCGCTCACCTGAATAAATTCCCACACCGCAAAAGTCTGCATATATCAGAGACGGTCCTCGATATGGTCCATGCGGCACTCTGGGTCTTCTTCATCATCCTCATTTACCCTTCCGAGTCTCATCCTGACTGCGAAAAACACAGGATCGTCTACAACATCCACCGAGTCTGCAGATCTTATCCACAAAAGAGGAACACTCGAGATTTCAACGAAGGTGATGATGATCCTCACTCAAATATAAATTACATAAAGTACCATTATATTCTTCAAAAGGATTTGTAATTCAAAATGACCTGGACCCATGGAACTTCATCCAAGGACCTACTTTCCCCCCTCCTCACAACTTCTTGCAGGGAAACCAGATTAGCAGTTCCTCCAGAGACTCTTCGAACCCCGGCCCTTGGCAGCCTGTCGTTTGGTACCCTACAGTGACTCTTCCAAGGAATCTTGACGTAGTCACCCTCGAAGACTTATTCGATCCTTTGAACTACGGAGGAGCTGAAGTCCAACTCCCCGTCGAACGGTGGAGACGCGTGAACAAAGAGTTGGTCCAACAAATCGATGGATTCATTCGCCACGAGTGCTGCAACCGAGGCTGTGCCTTTCCATCGGCCTACGAGGAATTAGCTCAGCGAACTAACTTGTGCAATCATCAGTAGTAACTCAGAGAGTGACTCTATTACTATTCACTTGAATAAATTGTCACTCATTTGAGCCAGTCTACTACAGCAGAAAGCATAGAAGGCGAGAGTTCTATTTGCATAAGCAACTCAAGTAGAGAGAGAGAGATATCTTGAGGGCTTTTAGTACTCTCCCAGACCCAACCTGCCTTCTCTCTATTTCTCTCACCAGAAGTGGCATTCACTCAAGCTGTGACTTTTAGTTACCTTTGAAATCTGCAGACAATCATTGCCTGAGACTCACAAGACTCCCACACACACTGTCATACTCTCATCTATTGGACTCCCGTGAATGAACGAGTGTGGGGCAAAAGGGAGTTATCTTTTGTGCAGCTGAGCACGAGGAATGCATGTAAAAGGAGGAAAGTTTTGATGGAATGTGTTTGATCCTCCACTCGAGTTTAATTTGCCATTTAAGTGAAGTGTGATGAAGCTATAGGGAGGCATAGTTTCCTTTCGGATGTCATCATCGGAATGTCAGCAACGGATGAAGATGGACATCTGCTCTCTGAAAGGAGAAAGCGGTGGGAGTGAAATGAGGGAGAGCGTGTGAAAACGAGGGAACGTGACATGAATCCCTCCGCACACGCTTCTCATCTCCATGATATGTACTTATCTCATAAAAAGATCCCTCCGATGTGACCCACTCTATCCTCCTCAATTACTCCCATCATCTAAATCCTTGGGAAATTGATGAGCACAATCCCCACCACTAATTCCCTTATAAATTTTGAAATTAAATTACATTCTACTCACTCTAATCTCCCTTCCATTACTTTCTCCCACACCTTCCACATTAATCATTCATCCTCACAGAACTTCTTCGCCGGAACTTCCGATGACCACTCTGCAACCCTCAAGGTCACAAAAAACCTTCTCAGTTGACCTCACACTCACTCAACGGATATTACTCGTGTCACCCTCAGGACCTACACAGAACTAATTCCCAGCAAACGGAAATGACATCAGTCAAGTTATTCTTTCCACTCCATCCGCATTACAAGACACACGACCATCTCCTTCTTCCCGTCCAAAAGTAGACGACGAACACTTCAAATAAAATGAGGATGATGCCTGGAGGTCATCTGCAAAGGAAGTGTGTTCTTGGGAGTCTCAGTTTTATTCTCCACTTGCCTAATGCCCCCACTGCGGCCTGGGAGTCTCTTTATCTCCTATCAATCAAATATTTACTAACACAGTAGATAGTAGAAGGGATCCATCCACTCGGAGAAAGTAATATGAGGCCCAACACTGTTGGTGGACGGAACTTGACTCGTTTGCACTTTCTGACTCAGCTCCAACCAAGACAAGTTGCAATCAGTCTAAAATGCTTTTTCCCATTTGGGATATTATGCAAAAAAGAAAAGACTACCACGGAAATAATCCGCAAGTTCTTGTCTACTTTCTCTTCCACTGCTGGAGGGTGTCGTATACTGACAAACCAGAGGAGGTACTTCCATCAAATGATTAAATCTCTCTCGTGTTTTGACTCTCCTCCATACACTTACCCCTCAATGAGGCTATCATTATTACTTTCTCCCACTCCCATCAATTCCACACTCATCTTCCCACAAGACTCCCATAATCACCCACACTACTTCCTTCCACAAAGAGAAACTCCATATGCGTGACTGATTTCAAACCCGCGTTGAAATCATAATCCCCCTCCGAATACTGAATACTACTCATACGGATGTCTCCAAATTATATTTAATGATGAATGATGAATCACAAAGACTTTTCCTCAGAGAAATCTTTACTGCCCTTTCTTCCTTCGTTCCACTGGGTAACCTCGCTTTCATATCTTCTTTACGGCTTCCCTCCATTCAATGAAATGTAACCAACTACCTATAAAGATGAGTGAAAGGAGTCACCACACACAATACACCAAAAGTCCGATTGGCAGTCCGCTCTGTCTCCGAAAGTCTGTGTCATGTTTGTGTCCACAGAGTTTGGTGGTCATTTGATATATGTGATGGCTCTTTAGATTGTTTAGATCCAATAACACAATGAAGAAACATACGCCACAGAAAGCTCGGCCAGAGGAATTCACGCAGTTTACTTCAAACGACAGTCCAAAGTCAACATGCCATGGTGCGCCTCGCTTTCACTTTGTTTCCAACTCTCCAAGTATTGCGAAATAGTACAGACATTGCATAAGAATGTATACCGAGTATATCTACAGTCTACAACTTATGAGTAGGAGACTCCACAAGAACCCAGAGTAACTTTTTGCCGTCTTCCATAATTATTTCGCTTAAGTTGAAATCTAAAGTATTATTAGAGTAGGATGGGTTCACGTGATTTTACACCCGTGAGTGCATTCCGAGAGGCAGACGAAGGAAGAAGTAAAAGGAAGCTTTTGATATGAACAACTGTCACTGGGAATGAGAGAGAAACTGGGAGGACATTAAGTTGACTGGATTAAAAAGGAATGATGACGAGCTCTCGAGGCGTTGTTAAGTGCTGAGCTACCTGAAATGTCCTGAATGATTCTGTGATTAAGTGTTTCATAGGAAATGAGGTGAAATGGTGGAGAAGTAACCGTCTGGGTCCTCAAAGAAGATCTTCTTCTCTTCACATCCTCTCATTTGTGAAGTATCGGAATTCCCATGCAGAAAATACACAAATGCTTCCACCCACATTCAACTTTCCATTTCCATTAAACCACTCCCCCTTCCGCTTTAAACCCTCCGCCCCCATCTCCCTTCTTCTGTTTCTTCTTCTTGCAATTCAAAGTCATCTCACACACTCCAGTGAGTTCTTTACTCGATTCCCAAGGAGGACGACAAATAGACCGCAATATAACCACCAGATCACTTCATTTGTTTCCGATTCTTCATTTGAGCAACTCAATTACTTATACCAAAGTATCCCATATCTCCTTCTCCAAGAGTCTCTCTCCGGATGTATGCATACAGTCATATCTCAGACTTGCTGACGACTACTGGGCCATAAACGCTCCTCCTAGCCAAGAGTACCTCGCAGATCCCCGAGTATCCACAGTGTGTGTGTTGGCAATTAATAACTCATTTGATTCAGAGTACTTTGGCCTCCTCCAGTCACGCGAGATCAGCAAGTCTTCACATGCATGCAAATGAGCGTGAAGGAATCCTGCAAACCCACTTTAATCCCCTAGCACTACGTTTACCAAGTTTATTTCAAACCCATTTACAACCAACAATCCCTTATGACCACGATTTAATAAGGAGACTCAAGAGTAAGGACGACGGAATAATGTTGGAGACTATGGAAAGGAAAGAAGTTGGAAGTATACTTAAGTACGCGTGTGGAGATGCGCAAGAGCAAAGAATGAATAGCGGATAAGCTCCGGGACTTTAAGAGATAAGGGATTTGGAAAGGAACAAATGAGAAATGGTGGACTAAATGACATTTCATTTTTGAGAGAATCCTCCTTTGAGTCCACCATTATTTCCAGAAATCCGCAAGGGAAATCCATGATTCAGGGCCGCGGATTGCCTCTGCTCGGACTCCTCAAGACATCCCCAGTATCAACAAAACATATAAAGGTGGAACGAGATGGGGTCACAACTCCGCTGGGAAACTCTCATCCATCTTACAAATATTTTTCATCAATGAACCTCTCCCACATATCCTTTGATTACCTTTAACTTCAACAGTAAACATGTCCAATCACTCTCCTCCACATACAAACACTCCCCCTACTCCTTGTCTTCCATATCCATCATAATACAATTCAAGCGAACATCAGCAGCGGCCAGCCAGATCCGTCCGAGACTCTATATAGGAACATCCAAAAGGATTATGATCCGAGTTAGTGAAATATTTTCCTTCCAACCAGCACAGATTTTATTTTTCCTGGCTACGAATCAATGAGCATCCATTTCTCTTCGGTGTCACTTCCCCTTCTTACAAAACTTCTCTCTTTACACTTGTCTCTCCAGGAGCCGTCGAACGAGGCCCACTTTTCAGGCTGCACTGGCCCATTGTCACTTTCAACTTTCGGTTTGTACCGAAATCAAATGTGACACTGACATGGGACCTTTTCAACCGGTCCAAATTATTGATGCTTCTATTCCACCAGCAGCAGCTCCCATTTGACTCGTCTTTGACTTAAACAAGTTGAAGATAGAAAAGAAATCAATTGAATTTAATACGAGATTCCGCATGTTCTTAAACTTAGCATGTACCTTTCCGCTTCCCCACTTCATTGCACTCGGATCTGCCCTCAACAACTACTGACGACTGACGTGGAATGAAACAAACCATTTATTCCTGAAGATCAAGGTAGAGAGGATTCCTGAAGGAGGTATTTTATGAGACAGAATTTTAGCTTCAATTGGACTCATCGTAAAGCTGTGTGGTGGTACAGTTGCCAAAAGCATCCCCGTTTACAGACTCCTCGTTCCCAAGAGATCCTTATACACTATATATGCCCGTCTTCCATTATTCGAACAAAAAGCAATAGAAGAGGAGCTTCTGAGTCAACAAAAAATGAATTCCCCAGCCAGTCATTCATTTTTCATCCAATTCAAAAGAACTCTCTCATCGGTCTCATGTCAATCTGGTGTATGGGGAACAACAGCAAAGCACAGACTGGAGCACAAAACTGCTTAAAACAAGTTTAAAGGAAACAAAGGAGGCAGTAGAGTTCCTGCATTCCTCAAACTGTAACTACTAACAAGTGAAAGGACGTATCGAGTGAGCACACACACAAAGTGAGATCAAAAGCTTTCTCTACTTTCTATTATACTCCAAGAAATGCTAGTCAAGGAAAATATCCGATTGCCACAGTTGCCTAAAATCATCTCCACTCACATGTACACATTCCTGTACACCCACTTTGCTTTTTTCTGCTTTCTCTCAGGGATGCTTGAGAAGCAAAGCCTCTTTCTGCGCAGAAATAATACCACCATTGATTCGTGTCTCAAATCAAACGCCTTTCAAATAGGTTTATCAGAGAGTATCACTTTATTAGAGAGCAAACATCTATAACTACGCCCTTAAAATTGAATAACTAACATAAGAATCCTAGCTCAGCTCTATAGTATTATGCTCCATACAAACTACACGAGTACGTAATTATATTGTGGTTAACATTCTTATCGATACTTAACGACCCTTTGTCTATCGATCAACTGTTGCAGTATTCAATATAGTTCATCATGTAGTAGACTTGTACACAAGGGAACTCCGAACCGTACAGCTTCCCTTCATTAGCGCCCCATGCAACTCAACCGTTGAGTACACATGAAGCACAAATATTGGCATTCGTTCCGCAACTCCCGACAAAGCTTCATGTGTAATCATTATGACCACAAACAAGACTTTAAAATTCTACATACTAAACACACACTCGCTCTCCTTTCACTCTTGATGACTTTACATTTATCATTCATCATCCAACATACATAAAGTCTACACAATCAAAATAACAATTAACTATTCAAAAGGTCTTTCACAAAGTCTTCTTCGTCATACAGAGTACAGCGATAATCCCTGTCGTTCATCCCTCATTAGATAATCGTAATAATAGACAGAGAGATACCTAAAGACTCGTATCATTATATACTCTAAGCTACTTAACATTATACAAATGCTCCCGATGAAATAGGTCCATCATCATTACAAAAATCAGTTGTAATCGCAATTAGAGAGAGAGAGAGGATTAAGTCGGGTATCTATCTTAATATGACTTCACTCGCACCAAATATTCCACTTGGAGATTTCTTAAAGTATTCGTCCAAGAAGAAGAGATAGAGTCCTCCACGTATTAAGAACTTTCACTGGAGACTGTTGAGTAGGTGTGTGGCAACTGTATTGAAGAGTAGTGGAGTAGTAGAAGGTGAAGGTAGGATTATATATGTATAGAAAACAATGCTCACAGAGTCCGTTATTGTCTTCCCCTCCCACACGTATACGATTCTTGTGATAGCTTCACCGAGTGTAAATTCGAAAGTTATTGAGGACGAGAGGAGGACACTCACAACACACAATATCTTAGCACTCATCATCAGTCACTCGAGGAAGATTCCAATTTCTTTCCTGTGGACGTCTATAAGTTTGAAGAAGAAACGGATTACGTGCCCAAGATGAGGACACATATACTGAGCAGGAACACGGATAAAGGGTACTCCAGCTTCAGTTGACCACCGTGCTGCATTGCTGCTGGAAGCTCTCCTGCAAAACAAACCCAATTTCCGTCATCATTCCAATCATCATTCCTCCTAACGAACCCTCTCTACTCAACCTTTACTATCATTAAACTCCAACACTACCCTCCCCCCTTTTACTGGCCAATCAAACGGAAACTCATAAAGTTTTTAAAGCACTCTAAACTTTTACTGTCCATTTGAGACATGGCCACTTCCCTCCATCTTTATTCTCAAAAACGTATGAATCTTCACCGATAAAACACTTTCACCAGTCCATTCGGTGTTTAGAAACATTTCTCCGCTTACATCCTGCATAATCACCTATATACGCAGCAGCGCTTTCGAACATATCTATTTCCAAATGGGGAATACACACTCCCCTTCCTTACGATGATTTGTTCGGATTATCGGATCAACCCTGGCCATCTTTCGAATGGCAACACATGGACCAATACTACGTGACACAGTTATCTCCCCTCCCAGAAATTTGACCTTAATTTTTCCCCACTTCCAGAATCCCTAGAAGTTTCTATGTGGGACATGTACTTACTCCAACCATTGTCAGCCCATAACTCATCCCAACAGTAGAACGATTTAACGCTGGGAAAGACAATAAGAGTCTAACTAAATGTACCGAGTATCGTGAGCTCCACACATGCATCTCATGTTTGACTCTGGAGAAAGCGCATCTTTCCCATCTGGAAAGGAAGCTTGTAAGTCCTACGATGAACGCTAGTGCGACGAGTCTGTTACAAGTTTCCTCGCAAGAATTTTATAGGCTAGTGATTAAACACGTTCATACACATGAGGCGATGACACTCACACACAGCAGCGGAGGAAAGACAGAAAGGGAGATAAGTCATAAGAGCTGAGGACACATGGACCCAAAAGGCTCAAAGGGAAAGTTATGGCGTGTCCAGATGCACTACCTATCCGCATCTCTCTCCCTTCTTCCTCCAATCAGACTTGGAGATTGTGATACTTCAATACTAAAGACAGACTATTTGGCAGAGTCAAACAGAATGGGTGAATGTGGTTTCCTGTGTGCAGGCTGTGTAGGAATTTGTGAATATCGAGGAAGGATTGGTCGTGAAATGGTGATGTTGATTTGAATAAATGAGTTGGTAACAGGTGTGGATTACGGAGCTGAGACCGCAAACTACCTGCCATTTATTATGCAGGCTTGTTTAAAGACTATCCCATATCTGGAGTCCTCTCTAGTGTAGAGGGGCCACCTGAGGGAACTTTTGCACTTACCGTTGAGGACGTGGACACTGATCTCTTGGGTGATTGCATTGGATGGGGCACACGCGTACTTTCCAGAATCCCCTTGACGAGCCTTCTGGATCAACAAATAGCTCACTGTCACATCTCCTTTCTCCGTGATCACGCTCACACCTCCACGTGGACTGTCGTAATTAATTTCCTGCGTAAGAAAGGTCAATTAATATCCGGCCACCTTGTCCATGAGTACCTATAAATCAGTACCTGATTGTTATGCGTCCACAGAATATTGGCAGGGGGTTCAGGACTGTGCTCAACGACGCATGTGAGATTGATTGTGCTCCCCTTGTTGATGTACATCTCCGGTGCTCCCATGATAGTTGTGTTGGGCTCTGCGAAAGAATCACCAACACATATGAGTCTCACGAATGCAACACATGATTCCAGGAACCCAGTCGTGAAGGGAGGGAGTCCCTTTACTGCGCCTACTGGAGACTACACAGTGTCTAAGTGAGTAGGTGTGGTCGCATTTGGTATTCCAACTGTCACTTTTTGATGTGCCTGACTTCGTTGATTTGTCTCCTCCGTGCGCTCCACTTTCCCTCCACCCTTTCATGACTGACGTGAATGTATTATTATTATTATTCTTCAACAACTTCCCCAGAATTCAAATCTCTCCATGAATACATTTTAGCCGAGGGAATTTTCCGCACGACCTCTCACCCCTTCGACCCATCCTACTCCAACTGCTACTCTTACAAATAACCACTATTCCTACAATTCCTTTAGTTCTTTTCCAACTTTGTTTGGCCTTTAATATCATCGCTGCTCGTGTTCTAGTGACACGCTACACTCTGGTCGCTGGGGAGAGTGTCTTCCAACAACTTTCCCTCTCGTGGGTGTGCGAGCTGTCTACATACTTCATTTCACAGAGGCCCATAATGAGAGGAATGTGAGAGATTTTTCGGAGGAACTCATGGGAGAAAGTCACAACAGACTCTGAGTCGAAGACATGAGATGAAACAAGGGATGACAGTCTTGACAACCGCTCTCTCTCCAATGTGGAAATCGAGGGAGGCCAGCTGACAGGGCCATTCGGTCGGAGGGACCAGATTTCTCCTCTGGTCCTCTCCAACTGGACTGGCATTCATGCATCATCGCACGTCTGTCAGCCATTTCACTCCTGCCTTCCCTTAAGCACAGACATGAGAAATGTACTCAATCAAAACCTCCACGTCCTCCTTTTAATCTTTAAATACGATATTTCTCATTTAAATGTGGGAGAAAGCTGGGTCACGCAGATGTACAACTTCTGCAGCAATAAAAACGATATTAGAAAGAATATTGCATATTTTTCTCCTCTAAAATATGTCACGTCCGCTTCTTATTTCTTTCAGAGCCCTTCTCCACCATCATCATCACACTTTCCCCATACTCACAATATTATAACTTTCACCGAGCAAAAACTTACTCCACATAGAACTTAAGAAAGCAGCAGCAGAGGTGGTGGTGATACTCCAAAGTGCTTTGGAGACGTTCTGCCTCTCTACTCCTTTCACATACCTTCTCCTGCCCAACTTCTTCAGACACACAGCCATCTATATATATCCCAACAGCCCTGTGCAATAGGTGTACTCTGTCTATACCCATCTATACTGACCTATTCAAAAGGAGAAATGGCAAAGGGGAATATGATTCACAGAGATATCTCACTCACTCTCCACATGTCACATTCAGATCAGTCAAGAGCTTTTTCAAACAGTTTCAAAATAAAGGAAATGCTAAATCTCGTCCCCCAAATCCCAAAAGGCCCTCTCACCTCCCCTGCGACGCTCACAGCCTCATTTGTGGAACGGAATTCAATTAATTTTCATTTGCTCCTTGTGAATTAGACTTTTGCTCCACATGGACCTCTCCGCATTTAAAAGTGTAATGCAACTTATTTACCTTTCACAGATTCCCAAACTTTTACATCATTTATGTTCACAGGGAGAAAATGCAATTTCCTCTTTCTTCCTCCACAACCACCACCTACACTTCATACACAAACAACCTCAGCTTAACTCCACAACGTAGTAAATTAAAGAGCACACGCCACAAACTCTGTCCACAATTTAATTTCCAGAATTATAACTTTCTCCTCCATAAAAAGTCACATTTTTAATGGTCTATTGCACAACCCTCATTCCTAATATACACTCGTCTTCCTTTTCACACTTGTGGTAAGTTCCTACACAGGTGAACTTAATTAAAGCTATGAAAGCGCATCTTCTTTCCCCATTGTCCCCGTACTCTCCTTGAATAACCGAATAACCTTACATCTGGAATAAATCCAATTTTGTAAATCTCAAATCCCCTTTCACCTCAAAAAACCTCAAAGAACCTTCTCCAACATTCACAATCTGCTTTTTATACATTTATACATCTCCACGTACTATTCCACTAAGCCCTACACGCCTTAACCAGTTCAGGGAAAGAAGTGCAGCTCACTCACACAAAAGTAATGGGAGAAAGAGGCAGAATAAAAAATGCCCTTGTTTGCAGTTCGTTTAATCATAGTAGCCGTAGTCGTTGTGGTAGTAGTCTACACACTTTCACTGGTGGAATTGATTGCAAAAGACTTTCAGAAAAAGGAGTAGTAGAGTGTAATTAGCCAAAGAGAAAGAAGTGGTGGAGAAGAAGTTGTAAATGAAATTGACCTGAGGAAGTAAAAACCTAACTGAACTTTTATTATACGTGGACCACAGTGTGTAGTTGATCTTCTCAAACTCTCCGTTGTTTTTTGAGCCTCAAAAACAATATCCACCCTTACACTCTCATCCATATCCCTCCACCCATTTTGTATGTGTTTGTTGAGAGGCTTGACCTCTCTCAAATGGATTACGCCACTCTGTCACTAATGAAATCAATGAGTATGTTCTCCCCAACAAAAGAACTTGTTTCTTTTCGCAGTTAAAGTAATTCTCTTTCATCTCACTTGAACAAAAATACCTGCCATCCTCACCCCCCTCCACGGATTACACTCTGACGCACACATAGGTCCTTTTTCATCTTATACAACACTAAAAGAAATGAGTTCTTCTAAAGAGATCTTCCTATTCTTTCTCTCTTTCGCAGAGATCACAACAAAACAAAAAATTATCCAACAACAGTATCAACTACACAGTCCTTCAGCATTCAAAAGTAAGAGAAAGTCCTTCTGTATGTTCTCCAGATACTTTCTCCTGTTACTCCCACACACACACGTATTATTAGCTCTCGTACACAACCTCCCTTCGTACTTCCTACTAATTCAACTGCTGCACTCAAGACTATCGAGTTGAACAAGACTTCACTGGAATTAATTAGGAATGACTCGAGAGCATCTTTTATCCTCAATTAAAACTTTTGCTTACACCTCATCATCATTACCCTCCACCTCCTCCACTTAATTCCCATTTCAAGGCCAACGGAAACTATTCACACATAGTCTTCCGTGGAATTTGTTTCCCCTATCAATACTAATCATCATCTGGTAAGTCTTTAATTTACTTACAAAGGAATAGAAAAAAAACAACCTCGTACGAAAGCCTCTTTTCCTCGAAAGAAAAATAAAGTCCTCTTCAGAAGAAAGTTTCTCGGGGGCAAAAGTCTTGTGGAGAAAAGAGTAAAAATAATGAGCATTCGTGTGACATGAGAGATTAGAGAAAGGCGAGCTCACAAATCTACGCGAGTAGTCGAAGATTGTTCTCCCACCAAACTAAATGCGACTCATTTGTCCGCTTTCACTTCTTTTGTTGCAAATCTCGCCCAGGGAATTAATGAGAGGAGCTTTACCTTCTAATCCCCATACGCTGGGATTTCTTTGACTAATTTCTTCATCTACCACTCCAGACAAAGTTCATTTTTACGTGGGCCCTTTCATAAAGACAACGCATTTATTTCGTCGCTGCAAATTGATTGTGTGCGAGGAATGCGGTGGGCCTCTCCTCCGTGCGTGTGGTATCTCTGCTCAGAGATCTTCCCGAAGAACAATGGGAAAGAGAGGATGTGATGATAGAGGAACAGAAGGCAGAAAAGGAGTCCAATTAATTATTTGAACAGTAATGAATTTCCTTTTGGTTGAATGAAAGGAGGTCATGATTTAATGGAGTGTGATGGAAATCTCCCTCGCCCTTCCTTCCAGTCAACTCACAAGGAGTGAAAGTGATTGAATTATGAATTTGTCTTATGAATTAGGAGGGAAAGTGTCAAAGTGAACTTCTTTTTCTTCGTCATCGATCCACGTGGAGGAAGTGTCACTTCGATACACACACATACACATTCATACTCACGGAGGAGACCTAGAGGAGAGACACACATACACAGAGGACTACAGAGGCGTGTGTACAGGAGTTCCACTTTCCCTGGAGCTCGTCACCAGTGAGTGTGGTGATGATCAGTGTGCCGGAACTAAGTCAGGCCAAGTGACTATTCCCACGAAGAAGGAAGGAACGAGGAATATAATAACGAAAGAAATGAACTCACGAACTACGATGAGATGAACAAAGTGTCCGATCGGTGGGGTCGTGCTGATTTGACACTCGTATATACCCGAGTCCCGTTCCTACATAAAGAAATCACATTTTTTATCCCGAGAGAAAGCTCTCCACAGTTACTTCTTCTACTTCTAAACTACATTTGTCCTGTGCTTCTTGTTTCGCAACTACAGTCTCACTTAATGTACATCGCTCCGGAAAGTGAACAAATAAGAAGTCGACTCTCACAGGTCGTTCGAAAGTATTACCTGGGGATATCTAATTTGTAGAGTCCATTCATCAGAGTGAGGTTTGTGAACGGCCTGGAATCGCTGGTCACTTGTGTACGTGTCCCGTCCCACTGTTAACAAATGAATGTCGCGGTGTCTCACCCAAGAGATCTGAAGAGAAAGAGAGGTGGCTTAAGCAAAGGCCCATTGTAATGCTCGCAATATTTTAAAGAGAAATATATGTGAGGGATCATTTCAAAGCCTTACCGTTCTATTTCCTGCATTCATCACTTTGCATGAAAGGGACGCAGTTTTCCCCACAAGAGCCGTCACATTTTTCGAAAACTCTTTGTCGAAAAATGGGCCTGGTGGGCTGTAAGCTGCAAAGTCGAATTCTTCATCTTCCTCCGCAGAGTTGGTGGAGAGGACTGAAAGGAAAGAAAACACATCAGCTTCCGTAAAATCTCGCTAACCCATTTGAGGTATTTCATAGAAGTGAATTCATAATGGAGACGGCTTTAGATTGGTATTTTGGTATGCCCGCATTAGGGAGAGTTAGAGTCACCTGTGAACCCTCGAAGCGTGAGAAATGACCCATATGGGTGTGTGAGCGTCTTGGAGAATAATAAATAACAAGGTTGTTTACACAATGTATCGCAACAGTCGTTTGTCATCCATTTATTATTATTGCTGGAATTACATACACTCTCAGGGAAGTTGATAGTAGTAAAGAGTCATTGGGAGAGTCGCGTAGTCTTCCGAGCTGCCGAGTAATGGGGGGTCATAACTCTTGGCCGTGGTGTCTGGGTCTAGTGCCTCTGTAAATGTCAAGGCACGTCCTTTATTGCCTTTCTAGATGGGACTGAAGTTAATCCACGAGAAGAAATGGACTCGGAAAAATCATACAAAACAAAATATATTGCACATTCTTTGCTCCCGAGCAGAATATGGAATAAAAACGACCCCATAAATCATTCCCTTCTCAAACATCCAACTCTACTTCACTCAATGCCGGACTCGCATACCAAATTCCTCTCATCATCTCACAAATCTTCACCAACGCTTTCTCAAACTTATTGATCTCTGCCGCATTATGATGACTCTCCTTTAAATAATTGCTAGTCAGTAGGACTAATCCATATCAATTCCTATACCCAATCATATTATACTCAATATTCTCTCTCTTCACAAACTTATTCTGAGCAAATCAAAAATTTTTAATGAAAGTGTCAGCTTGAATGTGATCATAGAATGAACAGAGACTTTGATCTCGGGAAGAAAACTTTGTCCCTCTTTCTTCACATCGCCTCCAACCGAATAACAATAAAGTTTCTCGACACATTATATCCTCCAGACAAAACCTCCAACTAATGTCTTAAAAGAAAATCCCAGCCTGCGTTTCCAATTATTCCTAAGAAAAGTGCAGAGTGGTTTATGATGATGATTTCCATCTCTGAGGTATGTTCCTCCGAGAAGTAACAAGAAAAAGAATGTGCATAATGGATTCAGCCAGAAGGTGATTTCAATCAATCTTCCACTTCCGGAGGAGCTTTACTTTAACTACATCCCCAGTTACTTTCTCCAATCGCTCTTCGTTTCTCTTTGAAATATCGCCCTACCTTCCTAGGTACTTTATTCTTACCTTTTCCACATATACACTGACATACCACCACCACCCAAATTAATTTGTATTCTTCCCTTATGGCTCACCCGACGTGTTATTACAATATTATATTTCCAGATAAGATCTTGCGTAAGCCAGTCCCTTTATCGTTTTCCAAAACGCTTCAATCACTTTCACAGCCTGTGCTTTGCCATCATTAGGAACTACACCCCGAAAATATTTATTTTTCCTCGCTTAAGTAAACTTTCTCTGAGCCTCAAACCTATTGACATACCACTCGCCAATTGTACCGCAACTTCGGCAATGCAAATAGTACTAAGAATGGAGTAAAGAGATTCAAATGTGATAATGGTGACAGAACCTCTACTCGCAATACTCAACTCATTTGAAACTTTAAAGTTGTATGAGAAAGTCCTCGTAGGAGGAGAATGATGATAACTTATCCGTCCTCGTTGATATTTCTATTTGGAACTTTTTCCAACTAAAAGTTCACGGTCTTTTGGAACAGAAATTGACAGTTTAAGTGAGAAGTCAGGGCTAAAGGGCGAAGTGAAATGGAGCTGCGAAATACTTTGAGAAACAGTCCATTTGACTTTCACTCGAGAAATGAAAGATGACAGAGATTTATCGGAGGTGTCGGCCATGCTGCATATAAATTAGCATTAAATATGAACCAACGATTCAATCCTTTGACGTAGGCACTTAAAACTTGATTAATTGCACCTTTGTCCACTTCCTAGGACAATGAGGAACGCTTCTCAGGCGACTCTGGCCCAAGACCCTCAATACACACACACACACAGACATTGTAATACTTCTTAATCCCCCATCAACCTAGTAAGCTAAGAGGTCCACATGACACTTCCAGCATTTACAACCACCCCAACTTTTAAGTTGTTATTTTTGAAGTGCTTATTTCATCATTTATATTTCAAGATAACCTTTTAGAGAAAGTACAAGTGTGTTCTAAACTTGTTCCCAACTCCACTTTACAATCTTTCATAAGAACTCAAGTGGTGAGACGAATGCCTGAGAGAATTCATTATTTCAGTTATTCTTTGTACTTTGTGTGTAGTTTGATTATTTCAACAAAACTTTCTGTTTGTTAAAGGATTAAGGCTCCAGGAGTTGGACAACTTCGGCCTAAAAAGCTAAGCACTTTATAACAGATAAGCTAAGAAACTGATACCACCACCGTGATGTGATAAGTCTCTCCCAACATTACGCCAAACTTTCCCCTTTCATCTCTTTGAATTAATTCCACGCAATCAACTCCTTCCCTACGCTCTACCACTACACCACCAACTTACACACGTACAACACCCCACTGTGCAAATTAAAATTCATTCGTTCCCTAATTTTTTGCCGTACCAGAAACCGAAACACTCGCGAATTCTAGCCTCCCCACGTATCGGAAATCCTTTGCGTAAACTAAACCTCCCATTCGATTTTGCATGATTCACAAAGCCTCATGTTCTTTACCTCTCGAATCATATAAACATGTGTTATGTAAGTAAACGAACCAATAAATATCCAGCTTTCTCGCTCAACTAGAAACTCATCGTTATTCCTGAGCTTGTTATTTTCCATATTTACATCACACATTTCTAGGAAATATCTGACTTTTGAGTTTCCAACTCACAATGAAAGTATACATGTAACAAAATCTGAATGTAAACTACGTAACTACATACACTAATTTATCCACTCGATCTCTCTCCATTTTGCTTAGCAATCTCAAAGAGCTGTAGAGGTAGAATTACCATCTATTACTCATCATGTGCGCATCAGATGACTGAGAAAAGTAGTGATATGATCATCTGCAGAATAATTCATGATTCATATTGTAGGGAAAAGACGCTCATTCGCGAGTTAGTAATGAGGAAGAGAGAAAAAGGACTTGAGCTCAGTAAAAGATTAATGAGATGGAAAAATGTTCTCTTGAACAAAGAACTCTTTGATCACAACATGATTGAGGAAGCCGTAGTCCCACCACCACCAGTTCCAGTTGGTCCTTTTGCAAAGCCCTTCTATAGTCGATTTCAAGGATTCACGCAAAAATACGATTGTCCGTCTATCTATCCACCTTCCCGTTTTTTCTCCTCCTGAGCAAATAAGCTTTCAGGATTAGACATCCATCTCGATCCCTCCTGCCTCTTCCTTCATGGACCACAAGCACAAAGCTTTCCCAGAATGACAAATCCATAAAGGAATTATTAGTTCTTGCGATACTCCCTCCCTTATCCGTGTTTGCTGCTAAAGTAAAAGAACGAATAAATATTTCACAGCCTGGGACAAAGGCAGACGAATCTCTCACACATATGTACGACACACTTTAGGAACAAGAACTTCAGTGGCCTGCTTAAAAAGGAACAAAGGAAATGAGGAATCGATTGATGATAGAAAGGTTGTAGGAATGTAAAGTCAGAATGGACATCTCCTTGTTGACGAAAGGAAATGTATCGGAAAAGTGATGTACGTTGAACGTGGAAGACGAGTAGAAAAAACATTTTATTACGATATCTGTCAGCCATCTGCCACTGCTACTTCTTTCCAAATATGTACAGAATACATTTCTCTTTCTGACAGATTTTTATGGATTTTTCGCTTCCTATTTATTTGCTCCGGAGTTCAGATTCATCCTCCCATAAATAAATAAAACGGAGATCCGTTTTCAACTAAAAGATGAGGGTATGACGTCCTCTCCCTTCTTCCAAGATATTTTAATGATAAACAATCTCTAACCATTTCACTCAAAGCAGCCCTTGTTCTTTCTTCATTTTTACATTTATTACATTTCTTCTCTGTCTCTCCCCCATTATACACCCAATGAGTATACTCTCCCGTTTTTTTAATAGTTAAACCAACTAGTAGGTACTCTCCAAATTGGCCGTTTAATGACTAAGCCCACTTCTATGCAAGAAGGATTACATCGGGTTCTTTCTCTTCTCCCCATTTTTCCATTTCTCTTCGCAAACAAAATAACTCATTCTATTTATGACATAATTGAAGGTAAATATGTTTGTTTAGAATCTGAAGGCTTAATTGTGTATATTTTCTCTACATGCTACTTCACCATACACTTAACGCTCATGCGAGTTAGTATATACATGACCAGTTAACTGCAGGGACAGAGTGCAGGGTAGATTATGGAGAGATTTTCTCCTGCAATTTGAGCACTAACAGACCTCACCAGAAGTAATTGGGGAACTTGGATAAGTTATCAATTGTGTGTATTCCCGTGCCTGACGTATTTATGAAAATCCAACCACACCAAAAAGCTTCAAAGGAGAGAGGAACATGTTAAGTGCAGCTGCTGGTAGTTTTGCCATGTATCTTAAGCTATGATTATGTAGTAAGCGAAGTTGTACGAGTATCATTAAGAAAGGGTATGCGAAACCACAAAATGGAGAACAAGCACGAAGCTTTCCTTTTATTTTGTATACTTTAAGTAATGGAAGGAAGAACCAACTTTCTCCCATGACTTCCCTTTATGTTTCTCCATCCATTTCTCCTCGTTCAAACTTCTTAACGTCTTCTCCAACCTTCCTTCAGCGCCTATAGTCCCATCCACGGTGGGTAGGTACATATGTCCTATTATGAAAAATATCCCGCAGCAAACCCAGAATACAACATAGCCCTAAAGTACTTCAACTCTCTCGTGTAAGCAGTTGATTCAATTTCAATATGTTACCGAATACACATTGCGTCAGTGGACTGTCATGTCCCAACCATCTTGAGTTATCACTTACAAAACTCATCTGATTGTGTATCACATAATATTTGCATGCAGAAATTCCACCCCTTCCCTTTGAATCCCATCCTACTTTCTCTTTGTGTGTGTGTGTAACTCTCTTGCACCAAACCCATCATCGTGGATGTTTACGGAGCAAATGTAACTAGTCCAATAAAGGCGACGCTATTTTTCAACCGAAATTATGGGAGTAGACTCCAACTTGGCACGTATCCTCACATTCCTCACCTTCAAAGTAAAGCTGGTATGGAGTTGAGTGTAAGATAAAAATGTGATTTACTCACAAGAGACCAAAAAGCTGGTAGTCATCGAGTTTCATTATTGATCTGGTCCTTTTGTTGCTTACGCCCTGTGTGCCACACTTAATGATCAGTGGAGCGTTATACGGTGTTTATAATTTAATATCATGTCTCCACACACTATATATAACGCTTTGATCACTGGGTAATGCGAAAGGTATCCTCGAGTAATTTATGACAACAAGAAGGAGGGCTGACTAAGCCAGTTGGTTATTGGAAATCGGTTGCGATCAGTTGTAGTGCACAACCTTCTTTCACCACTTTCTTATTCAGACGGGTGAAAGCTTCTCTAGGAAACACGCAGACGACCGTCTTCCCTACATACACACACATTGCATATTACACTTTATGGATGGATGACTCCGTTCTCCAATATTGTCTTTCATAATTCACAAACTTATTCACCCGTGTCTTTCCCTACAACGGAAGTGTAATGTGATCCCCTACCAAGACTATACCCAGATCAAAGCTCAACCACAGTTTGCATACAAATTCTTCCGCATTCTCACAGGATTTGTGTATGTGCATTATTTAATCTCCCATTCAAATAATACACAACAATAAGCACTGGAATTAACATTGGACTTGAGGAACCTTATTATCGTACTTTCATAACAATGGGGATACTTCGGAGAACAGAAGCGAGGATATGGGTCTCTTTATGCGTCACAAAAGCCCATCCTTATGCTTCCCATCGCTTAATGATTTATGAATAACAACGCACAAGAGGAGAAAGTCACGATGCGAGCAGTAGCCTTGTGTCAAGGAAATATATGGAGTCTTATTCGATTAAAGCAGTGCCAGAAGTATAAAATTATCATTCCGGATTCTGCAATATTTTTCATCTGAACGATGCCATCTAAGAATGCACTTGACTTGGCGATGAGACTTTTGAGGAAGTTTAAATTATCTCTCCGTCCTGTGTAACTCTATGTAACATTAATTAACCAGCCTTTACCCTTCCTCTCGACTCGGGTGAATGTCATGTCGAGTTGGAATCTTTTAATTATGCTAATAAGCATTAAACGAAAGAATTCTTGTTCCCACTGCATCTGAAGCGACAAGTTTGGATAGGGGGAGATGAAACCCCAGTGAAAGCACATTTTACAAAGGAAGTCATCAAATTATTTCCTGCACTTGAAAAGAAAAACCTTCGTTCGCCGAAACTGAATTACATTACATGCTAGATTGTTTCCAAGATTGGCATAAAAAGTCTACAGAGCAATCCTAAAGAGTCGACGGCTCAAGGCTTCCGGTGGATTGAACAGATTCAAAGAAACAGACACAGACACACCAGTTAGTCAGGGTAAACTGGATACAAATAGACTTCTCAAAAGGTAATATGAATAGCTTTTCTTTACAAAACGGATGGAAAATTCATCTAGCAGTAGTTTGCAGTATCTTTGATACAGCAAAATAAGATGCTACTCTTTATACGATGAAATCTTCAGTTGATAAATAAAATCAAAGATTTCCTCTTCTCAGAAGAAGAAGAAGGCGGAGGAAGTCTTAGAAGAAACATAGACACTTTTGTTGTAGGCGAATGGTATTCCAGCCATAACGATAAAACCAAAGACTCTCGAAGACTTGCAAAGTTAGAAAACTCTTCCCACTAGTCTCTTTCTGATTGATATGATCTCGCAATAATTTCCTGTGATACTGAGGGGAGAAAGGAAGTGAGGATGGTGAAAGTGATCCTCACCACGCAGCGTGTACATGTGAGCCAAGCCCCCCACCACACGTTGTACATACACATGCATCATGAGGGGGACGAAGAAGCTTCTCAGAATACAAAATGTATTTGGTGAGTGGAAAGAGAATTTCTCATGTGGAATTTGGAGCCTGGCAAGCACTTCATATAAATTAACGAAGATAATTGTTACGTTTTAAAGAGGAAGGAATAATAATGCACAATAAGCCGTTCTTGTGAGTGGGATGGGCATTCCCGTGTCAAGACGTGTGTGTATGTCCTCCTTCTTCTATCTTCTGTTGTTGGGTAATGCAATATGTACTATCTCCCAACTATGCGTATAGTTTTATGGAGACTTTAAGACGTAAGAAAGCACATTAAGACTTTGAAATGACATTTGCACTCCTACTACTTTAAAGAACGGCGATTCCGTTGGAATGTCCTATTCTTGAAAAATTTATCGCCTTAAATGGTGGCAATTACTTCGTTACGTTACACAACATAAAACAGAGACAACAAATTAAATGCTTGTTTCGCAAAATCTTTTTATCTTCTTGTTCCACATGGTCCTGTTATAATGATTATTCTAATATTATTGCCTCCTCTATAAGTCAAGAGACAATCAGAGACCGCACTCTATTCACCTTTCTCTACTTACGCCTCATGAACTTTATGTAACATCCGTAAACATACTAGAGCATTAAGCCAACAGATACATATAGACAGTCGGTGTTAGGAATGAAACAAAATACTCTTGTCGTAACCGACAGAGGAATGACAAAGAGAAGTTGAGACGACTTATGGAAATGTATGGAAGATAATGCTACGGGTGAAAGTGTAGAAGATGTGTGCTCGAACGAGAAAACTACTTTTGTTGCAAATTAATACAGACAGACAAGCATGACAGACCTGTTTATTGAAAGGAAGGAAGAAGACCCAAAGTTTTTCTTTATTTGGCGGAGAGTACGGAAAAGTATTCTGAAGCCACCTCATATATGATGTATTGAACAAGTTGATTTGTTGCTACTTTCCAAACTTTTGGAAAGAGAAAAATTCGATTTCCAATTCCACTTTTAACTTCTGACTTGGGAAATCGTATTCTCGCACTCCATATCCTTTTTAGGCGAGTGCATATCTCCCCCACGCTTTCCCTTTCTTCTCATTAATGTCACCTACTCCCCAGGGACGTTTCCTCAACCACAAATCTCCACCACTCGCTTTCTCCTCAGTCATCTCCGTAGATTCCTAAGATACACTGAAATCCTTGCCCATGTAGATCTCACCGAGTGACACAAGAAATGTCTCTCTCGAGATTCCCTCTTCCCAAAATATGAAATTTACCTTCTCTCACTCACCTCATTTCATTAAATGATCCAACTTTCTAGACATAACGTGAGAATAACAACTTCACGTACGAGAAACGAATCACATCCACTCATATTCCATTCATTCCCCTCGCTTTCTACACAAATTCAAAGATTACACGGACTCGCTCAGCCCAACCACCCAATCCGGACAAAACTACTTTCCCTTTCAAATCATTTCCAGTGACATGGAAAATGGAAAACTTGGGTCAGCTCAACAAATTCTAACACACCATGTACTCCTTGATGAAGCATTATACACCAACTTTTGAATTCACAACCCACACTCCCTACTTACATTCATTTCAACACGCTACATTACAACTTTCTCCTCACTTTTTCTTACTTACTTATTCCCACTTTTCTTTTCAAAAGACCAACACAATCCTCCTTGATTTTCGCCCTTCATATTTTCCACGAATTCCATACTGCCATCCATCATCCACCTAACCAGACTCACACACAACGCTATACAAACTACTTGTCACATTTCTCTAATTCCCCTAATCAATATTCGCTTGAACCCTCCTCCCCAGAAATTACAGAGGCAAGAGTTTCAGTTGACCATCCAACTCGGATGCACTAATTTAACACACTTCCATATTCAGCACGTGTTTCCATAATGGGCTGATCGAAGGACAACCGTCCCAGCAAAAACAGCTCTTCGCTTCTGTCTCTCATCGTCTCTTCACTAACTCAGCCTCTTGAGACGCTCACAACGCTCCTTGGAATAAAAAACTGTTTCACTAGTTTCGTTTACTTTCTTTCACAACATTGTTCCACACGCAGCTAGTTTTCTTTTCATATAAATTACGACTCAACTACATTTTTCGTTGCTTTCTTGTCGTCCTATTAACTTGGATCTTGAACGACTCCTTTGAGTCCACTTACCTTCTAGGATACGAACATTAGCATGTCCACACTGTGTCTCTCTTCCCTATGAAACCCTTTGCGTCTCTCTCACCGAATATGTTGGTGAAACTGGTGAAAGTTGAGGTGGAAAATATTACAAAACCTCACCTCGTCAGCCCATAATGGTAGTAAAGATTGCAAGTAGGAATAAGCAACTTAATCTCTGAAAACTTTTACTTTCTTCTTTCCATACGAATCTAAGCACGCCCTTTGGGCCAATTGCACCCCACCATGTCGATTTCATGCTAAAAATATAGGCTGACAAGCTTTTTTATTCAAATAAGAGTATGGGAAACATTATAAAATCACAAAAATATGATAAAAGGTAAGCCCCTTTCAAAGGAGGTATTGGATATAAATTAGAAATAAAATATTCACCACCCAATATGTCTCTATCCTTTTCTGTGTATAATAAAAAGTCATGGACGAATTGTGAAATACAGCAGATTGAGTAAGGTACACGAAAAAGCAAAGGCACTGCTGATGTGGCTCTCTCTCTCCGTCCAATGACGTAGAAACGGTCGATGAAATGTCCTTTGCAATTTTTTAACCCAAAAATACAGAAAGTAATACACTTTGTGTACCACTGCCACTTTTATCCTCACTCCAAAAGCAGCTGCAGTCTTTGGTGGATGTAAAATCATTCTAGTGGAAGAGTAGACGGGAGAAAGAGTTAATCAGTTGGGAGTGAAATGCCGTCTCAATTCGTTTGGGAGTCTTTTGGAAGATTCACCTCGTGGTCAGAGACACTCTGGACTCCGCCAATTAGTTTCCAACGGCACAAAAGGGTGTTTATAGGGAGTAACGGTGTACACTTGTGGAAATGGTACTTTAGTAATCTAATGATGATTATAATGGGAGTTCTAACAGTGTCCGTGCTAATCAGAAACATATTTTCCCCACACTCTTCCATTTCCATTTTGGAGGTCATCTTTATTATATTCTACATCACCACTGCCCTTTTAATTCTCGTCCTTATGCACCTCTCCATCGTCTTTCAAACTCAGGTGACTGAGCCCATGAATCAACTCATTCACCTCGACAAAACTCTACACAGATGTAAGTGCTTTTCAACCTTAATTACTTTTCCAAGGATAAACACACCCAACGCAGAGATTTTAGTTGTGCCCACTGCTTATCGATTTACAACTTTTGCAGGGGGATTTGTGGACGAGGAAGGTTGGGACTCGGTGGGAATGCTTATGAACGGTTTCCTTGTAGTGTGTAACATTACACCTTTAATCTTAGCTACCTTTGGCGTGTACGAGAATATAGACGCGTATTATCTCTTTCTCGTTCAATTCTTTGAATCCAAAGCTCTTTCGCAATCTTTCTCTCTCTTTCTCCTTCGATTTACTCTCTTGCTATTAGCGATGACAGAAGTGTGGAAGCAAATAGGGTTCTTTTCCCTGTCCTGCCTTTTAGCTCTCCAAATAGTGTCGAAAGCGTTGTTCATCAAAACCGTAGGAGCTTCTGAGATTACGTACAAGCGCGATGCAAAGACACGTCTGCAGATTCAATGGAGATTCAATCAAGCCTGCATGATTTATAAAAAGTTGCAAATCATCATTTATGCAGGAATCAACCCGGCTTTGATTTACTTTGTTCCATATTTCATGGCTTTTGGGTTAGTGCTTTGCATCCTCTGTGACTTTACAGCAATCAGTCTCCACTCCGCCATAAATATGGCTTTGCTCATAGTCATGCCGGGTATTTCTTTCGGAGTCAAGTTTATAATCCTAACACTTCTACCCCAAGCTTGCGACGTGTATGAAGAGTCTCTTCAATTCAAGACTGACTGGAACACAGTAGCCCCCATAGGAAACAAGTTATCTCGGAAACTTCTACGGTCACTTATGCCACTCCGATTTTACGCAGGAACATTCTTCTTCTGCAAGAAGACTACTAAGACAACATATTTCAGCGTGATCATGTACTACACTATCACCGCCGTTATATCAATCAACAGGATGGGTTGAAACTGGGCCAGGGAAAGTGAGGGGACCTCAATCTAGATGAATATTTCAGAGTTGATGTTAAATGTGAGGAAGAGGCATCAGGGGAACCACAACGATCTCGGAAATGGCACTTTTTCCTCCGCTGTGCGAAATGTAAGTAAACAGCAAAGATAACGATTAAGTGGGTCCGTGTGCATCCACCTACTCTGGTGTCTACTGGTGCGTTCACCTACGGAGAGAAAGCGAGAGCTCGGTTATCGGGGTAGATAAGTCCAGTGCCTCCATAAGAAGGACTTAAATCTATTATTTTTTATTACTCAGCAGAAGTTCATATAAGGATAAAATAGTGTGCCACTTTAGTGTCTCCATAATGTGTGTGCTCGGAGGAAACCCGGGTGGAGCAGCATCAGTTCCCGTGGACATCTTCCACACGGACACACACACAAGGCTATGCGATACCCGCTCAACGCGATACTCTCTTCGATTTTCTCTCCCTCCCTTTACAGCCACCGACAAAAAACCAGAGAGAGAGAATTTTGCAAGAAAAGTCGTAAAAATGTCGGGGCCAATCGACGATAAAACGGAGAAATGCTAGCAGACAAGCTGCACTGGTAAGGAACAACCGGACTCCTTCAATCTGTATCGTCACTTCACCACAACCACACGATTCATTTACTTCTTCCTCATACAATCATCCTTCACTCATTTGTGACCAACCTGTCTTTCACTCTAGTTAAACGCTACCACAAAACTCTTCATTAACACTAACCCACTTACCCTGGAGAAAGCAGGAGAAAGTAATACGGAAGCGAAATCAAAGTTTAATACGACACATGACTGAATGTAATAAATGAGTCACTTCTAACACAACACTAGTTCACCTCAATCATTTCTTTCTTGGAAACCTACAGCCTTTCTGCCAAAAAGCCTCGCTACTTAATGGACTCCCCATTCTCCCTCCTACATATTACTCCTGCATTACATTTATGGCTTACGCCAACTTCTAGAAGCTTCCTTTATGCTTCATAGCCACGCATATGCAAACTATGATTTTGTCAAATTAAACCATAAGGCAATTACACCCCAGAAATTCAACTTGCCCAGGAGACGAATACTCAAGTGACTCTACACACTCTTTTGTGAATTATCATAAAACCATCAAAGACGACAGACTATTTAATGAGTATCGTTGGAAAGTAGGAGCAACTCGTTTCTCCTCTTCTCAACTGCCTTCTCCCGTACTTTACAAATAAACTTGGCTTTCAGCGGAAATGTAGGACGACAGAACAAGCCTAATGGTCACTTGACGTAAAAACGGAATGGACAATGAGCGAGAGAGGGAGAGGACCCTTGTCAGCCAACCAAGCCTCCCCGGCCCCTCCCCTCTCCGATAAGGACTCCTCGGCCGTCTAAAAGACTCTCAACTCTAATTTTGTAATTCAGGATGCTTGTGCTCCATTTTTATGTCCACTCGATTGTACAAGACCCAACTTTCTCCATAAACATCTCCACTTCTACTTTCAAATAATAAATTCACTGGTAATGGAATGGTGCCTTGGCACAGCGTGCACCCAAGTGAATCCCACCCTACTTATTATGATTTCACAATTTATGCATTAGACAAATAATCCTGACTAAATCAATGACAAATACTTTCTCCAGTTGAGGTGTTAAGTTGTATGAACTCCATGATTTATTCCCCTTTCACCCTCCTTAATCGTTTATTATTGTTTAATGCTATTGATATCGATCTCACTCTCTGGAATCCAGGTGCCATTGTCAAAACCATTGCACAAAAAGGCTCCAGGCATCTTCACCATCACGTGCAAGAGAAAAAGCCCATTTGTTACGCGTATTATTACTCTTGAAGGTGTTCGATTTGTACCACAGGGTGCATGAGAAAGGAACAATTAATCCTAACGGTTATTAGAATGCCCTTGCTATTTCATAAACTTTATTGATTAACAACAAAACCCCTACACAAGCGAAAGTATGCAAGTCTTAATTCAGCTTTAGATACTGGGCTTCCTTTCTCCTACGTGACTTTCATAAGCTTTGCATAATCCTCTAATCAATACACACAGAGAGATGACTAAGCTTTCCAGTATCCAGTCTCTCCCTGAACAATATCCCATTAATTATTAAACTACCAAGATTCCTCGTTACGGTCTTTCTCTTTCCCAGAAACACCTCGTGAGTATCAAATAACCGCAGGTAGGTAGGTTGTTGTTGACTGAAAGGACTCGAGATACCAAAAGACTTTTTCCTTTACACTGCAGATACACACAAGACATCCTGTGGGACTGTCTATGTAGTCTAAATTAATCCGTTCCCATTTCCCCTTCAGTATCGATCCAATTGATACACAAAATAAAACAATAGTCTACTCTATCCACAGTTACTGCATGCACGTTAGACCAGTTGCTAATGTTTCCTCCTTATCGTTCTCACATTAGCCGTGTGCCAAGTTGTGCTGTAACTCGCTCACAAGTCATTGTGAACGTAAAACCTGGAGAGATTTATTCATTGATACCTCATCGTTTCCCATAAACAACCTTTATATGAATGAGCTTCCTCAGCTGCATTTTGTGATTCCACAGTCAGTAGCTTCAGAACTTTATAATGAAGTCTATTGGCTTTCAGTCGCATCCACTCATCTTTCACTCCAGTGTGCAAGAACTTGTGGTGCAGATGCAAAGCAATGATGAGCTTTCACGTAAAACATACACGGGAATGCATCGCGGTACACCGAACTATTCAGAATAATAAACATCTTGAGATTATGAATGGCACCATTAAAGTCACGTATTAATATAGTCTTTTGCTTCCAAGCTGGGATTGTCACAATATTTTCTCGTCCGTGGCCCAGTTCTTTCCGTGAATTAATTTTGCTCTCCTAATTAACTTATTTTATTCTTCTCTTGTGCTCACCGACTTTTCATGAGAACTAACTTTCTCATATTTCTTCACGTTTTCAAAGGCTCGAGTAATGTCAGTGTCTGTACTGTGTCAATACAAGTCATGCAAGTATTCTTCACTTTACACCTTATCAGTTTAACACAACAAGGCCATCCCTTTCAAGTTATCAAGCAATCTGTCACGAAACGACGTTTTCATTAAGTCTATTCAGTGCTTAACAATCATCAAATAATTCAAGTTTAGATTGGGACATCACATTACTCGGAAATGACTATTTGCACGCCCCACAAATTCGCATGACTCCTCTTTTCCCGAGCCATGAACGATTCTTTGTAGTTCCTTCCAACTGTGGAAGATTTATTTCCGGAGGACACGACGTAATAAGATTATAAATGAATATAACCTTCTCAAAGAGAAGCATTTAGTCTATCTATGAATGCGAATGATCGAATTCAATGCCTACCTAAAGAGGAAAGAGTTGCACGTTTCCCAAAAAGTTCATATACAGGTACTTTCACCTTGAAGTCTCACTACTGCTCTACTGGGTGTTGTATGGACAAACGGCAAATGTGAGTCACTCCATTTGACAAGTAACATGCAAAGTCTCCAGCTAATATTTTGAAAGATACAACGGAAATGTGTGGCAGTTTAGGCAATGACACCACTGGCTCCCTGAGTCTGGCCTTTCCCTGCGGGTTACGTCTTAAGAATGAGTGTCAATAAAGAACGAGGGCAAGTTGTCTACTTTGGGTGAACTTTCCCTGAAGAGATTGACACTCTTGTTTGTTCCTCACCAATAGCTCCCCACAAGGAACATGTCGGACGAGCGGAAACATTTCCGCCTGTCACCTGCCAACCCAAACTATCTCTTTTCACAGGATCCAATCTCGGCGACTTAAGACAGCAAATCTCTTCCTAGGAAAGTTAAAACACAACTTTGTACAGGTCCACACACACAAACTCATTGCGTGCTGCGAATCATGACCCCGTGTGTACCATTCAGACGAATAATTAGTCACGAAGTTGGACAAAGGCGACACACGCAGCATAGTAAAGAAAGTCGAAGTAACCTCTGACTCTCCAAGCGTAATCAATTTTTTGAGCGTTCTTTCTATTCACACATACATGCGATGCTCACAACCAAAGGAAGTGTAAGCTATATACAAGAGAATCTTATAGCAAGCCAACTTTAACGCTACACTTACTTCCCTTCCTTTTAACCCAGCAAAGAGGGTTAAGGATTTAATGAGAGAGTGATCAGTGAAGCGAGGAAAATCCCTGAAGTAATTTATTTGAAGACGGATATGAATGGACTCTGTAAAAATACGGAAACTTCCTCCTCCTCCATATGCGGCTACCCCTGTACATTTCACTTATCTCTACAAGAGACGGATCCCCTTTTTTGCAACTTAAGCTTTAAAGTTCCTCCCTCAGAATGGCATGAGAAGCTCTCTCATCTCTCCGAGGCTTCACCAAAAGTGATCTATTTCAACCTACACACAGTAATGGGACCGTGTAATGTGCAGAAATGAGCGAGACACGATAAATAGCCTTTCTTCGCTGCAACATTAATTACGGGGAAATGCAGAGTCTGTCGGATTTTAAATTAAACCCACAGAGGAGCTCTTTCACCCGCACAAGACATCACGACGAACAAAGTGAACAACACAGATAAGCCTGAGTGTATCGCTCTATTGACAGTGTAAATCTTCCACATAGTTTAACTAGTTGAAATGAGTAATAGCTTGTGTCATTTATCATCATTCCTTCCGTTGTATCCTCATCTCTCCTCCTCTACTACTTCAATCTCCCTAAGCTACTTCATAAACGACTCCTCACTTAACACTTGGCAAGGTAAGCAGCCCAATATGTTCACACTTGAATGATCATACTTTAAAGTAATAAACCTCCCTTATTACTACCACCTTACCAAGTCTAGGGAACTTTTGTTTTCGAACGGCATTCATTTTACGAGAAAAGTTCCGCATATCATGCACACTTGAGAATGACCCTGAGGAGATCATCCTGCAGGAGAGAAAGTTAGAGATAAGTACAGAAGGTAAATCAGACGGTGTGCTGACAAAATTTTCGATGGAGGAGCAGACGTTACTCTGGGCCATTCGTGTCGCCGTGCATAATGAGTTTGAGAATAGAGGGAAAAAGAAGGAGCAGAAGAGTTTCATGAAAAATGCAAAATCAGCTATTTTCATATTCCACTCAATCCACTCGGTTTCCCCCATTTCCTTATGTGTGTCGAGGGTCGCTGGCAAAGTATGCCACACGACTTCTTTCCCACTCCATGCGACACATGTTTTTCTTTCCTTCCACCTTACACACTTTCATCTTCATACAGCAGGAACACCAAATTATCTCCTATGTAAATCCCCCTGAATTATCCACAACAGCCCGTTCCTGTTTTCTTTTCCCAGAAACCAATGATTCCTTCTGTTGTTTCACTCAATTTCAGCTGACCAAGAACAGAGCCTTCTCAGTCAAGAGTGAATTATGGTGTAAAAACACATACACGCTGCAATCGAACCTATCAGATAACTTACATCAGCTATGGCAAGTCTCTTGTGTAATCGATTAAACAGCCATCACATAAGGCTACACATATAGGCGTTCATGTATACGCAGGTTCCTTAGAGAAAAATCGTCTATCACTGTGTGGCATGTAATCCTTTGTATTCAATTAAACTAGTCTTTTGAACGAGTGTGTAGTGTGTGCACTTCTACAAACGAGACCTACTTAAAACCACAGAATCGCAATAACCTTAATCGTGTACATGGTGAAAAATGGCTAGCGTATTTCTTGATCTCCATTAAAACCACCACCAATCTTGACACAGCGCAGAAGAAGGATAACGCTATGAGTGAAAGTGTATGGTTATCTTTTATCATCTTTTACATGAAAAGATGAAAAGAAAACAAAAAGTACCTTGTCGTCTTTACCTCTCCTCAAACGAGAGAAATTCATCACATCCCTGATAAGACGAAGGACCAAAGCATAGTCACGACTTTCAGAGGAACAACAGCTCAATTCATTCATCGGGTCCTTGAATCGAGTTAATTTAAGGAGATGCTTTGAAGTGATATGGAAATAGGGGAGTAGTCCTTTGAGGTTCGAGTTGTCTTTTGAAATTAGACTTCCAGGCCTACTTTCTCCTCACAAAACCCACTAATGAGTCCACCACCACAGCCTTCCACACATTCTTCAAGATATATACACAGGACCGAGTCTCTTGAGGTTTAAGAGTCTCTCTATTCAACACCACCGTCCGCATTCTCCTCCCAACCAACCACCCCTCTGGGCCAAGACGACTTTCTTTCGATAGCAATAATGCGGAATATTACACGCGATCCTATCGCTACTCTCATATAATCTCACATATGTGTCCTTCACAAATCACACTCGTTCCACCACCAGTAATACCCCTAATAGTAATTGCCCTTTGGTGTACTCCATTATTATCAAACTTTCTCCACTTGTTTATCATAGACGCAGCAGCACCCACTCACCAAACACATTATACCGACTAGGCTCCATCAAAATACTTTCCTCCCTACCAGGAAACCCTTTTTGGACATAGCCAATCCACACTATTGTCTCCGTGTAGACATTCTTCCATGACTTCGAGTCTCTCTCACACTCCCTCCTCACATTATCGTGCAAAGTAACCGCATTATGAAATTTTGAGAGACGTCAAAACATCTTGGTGTACAGGATGAGAGGGATGTGCTAATGTGTGTGCAAATTGTAAATAATAGTAGGAAGGAAATGGAGAGGGTGCTTTAATAAATCCCTTCGCTTTTGGCACATTCCTCTCTTTCCATCCACTTTCTACACATTCCTCCACAAACCACCATACACAGCTCTCGTCCCGTTCACATACTTTCACTCCACCACCAACAACTCCTACACTCCTAAAAGAACTCTCCCATTACATTAATACTCCTCACAAACAATGCAAAGTGCATTGGTAATTTGTCTGCTGCTTTCCCTTTCTTCTCTTGTCCTTTTACTACAGAATGTCACCCACAACAGCAGAGACAACGGAGATTCAAACGCAAGCTGCCTCTGTCCTCTACGATGATGCGTTTGCAATTACATTAATACACGTAGGATTTAGTAGAGATCAGTCAATGCATTTTGTACACGAGGAAGGAAGAATCGCTGACAACTCAGAATATGGGATGATGATAAGGGAATCACTGGATATTACACACATACATTCGGATAGGCGAAAGTCATACTACAGATGTATAGGAAAGGCAAGGGTTGCTGTCCGGGTCTAATTTTTTCTCCCGAGGAAATTGGAAATGGTCCAATTTGACTGGATGTTGCCTTTGGAGGAAATATCAGAGATTTATAAATTGGCTATAATCCAACCTTCTCCTCTTTTCTTCTTCAAACAAAAGACTTGTCCACTTCTGACAACATCAATGTGCCTCCTATTTTTATTCATTCGTACATAAATCGCACTTTCGCATGGAGCCTCATAAACGCATAATCCACCCAGACATTAGCACAATGATGATGCTCTAGAGCTCCTTTATAACAGCCACATCGGCTCAAATCGATAAGTCAGCAGGAGATATATAGAAAGTCTTACCAACCCGAGCATCACTCAAACTTTTGACTTTCCAAGTTTGTTGGTATTCATTTTTAGGACGATCTCATTTTCTCCAATTCTCTTGAGGCTTCATAGCAGATCACAGAGACTTCAAAGAGTCCTACCTACGCACGTCTTTCCTTTGACAACCGTTTCCTCATACACAACTCTCTCCCTATCGTTCCTTTATCCGTTTTCTTATCTTCAACGTTTTAAAAACTATTTTCTAATCTCAATATTGGCGATTCATCCATTCCTATATATACTCTCTCCAATCCCTATTGTGCATACTCAGCCATTGTGAAGTGTAATCCTGAACGAGAGGAGCAGAATCCATTCTTTTGTAGGACTCTTCAAATGCATTGATTTCACCAGCACTAGAGTCATCAACGAGAACAATTCTACGCTATAAGCCAAGTGAACACTTACATCAAAGAGAAATATAACTCTTAGCTGCAAATGATGAGCGTAATCAAGAGGCGATGAAAGGTGTATCATGATCTCAATAATCTCCGGAAACAACATACGTACCACCTCCAGACGACGACAGTATACCCCAGTTGAAATATTATCCTTTTATTGTCCCATAATAACACGCAAGAGAACTTTAGGATTTGCAATGGAAATATACAAGCCTCTTGCTCAAGACATGTTGAACTCTGTTGCTGGCAAGTCAACCTGAGACCTGAGGGATCTATGGATGCATTCTCGCAAACTACAACCAGTTAAACAGAAAAGAGTAAAATAAAGAACGAGGTTTATGGAAAGTGGATATTCATTCAGATAAGACAGGGGGCGATAAGAAAGGTTGGTGTTTAGAGAAAGGCGGAGAGGGGATTTAGTGAGGGGAAAGAATTGTGTCCAATAAAGTAGATCGAGGATGATCGTATTTCACGGCACGATTCCATCCCACAGCAAGCGAAACCTCTCTCTGAGTAAATTTAATGTCCCGTTACATTTCCTCCTTCATAAAGCAAGCACACACATTTAACCAAAGTACCATCTGCTCTTAACCTCTATCTTCCCCAGTAGAATCAACTGTCGCTCCGAGTGGAGACACACTACAGGTAGATCCTCACTCTTCAAACATCTCATGCCAATAATGTCACGAAACCAACTGCATATGAACAATTAATCACCTCTACGAAAACACGGAGAAAGCCTCTAACAGGTAAGTTTGCAGAGCCCTCCTTCCTCGTCAAACTCACCAAGTGAAAGACCCTCTAATAATAAATTGAAGCAAATCCTAACTTGTGTGAGAGTGGTGACATGAGTGAACTTAATTTCCATATTTCACGCTGCTTTTTAACATAGGGAAAGCAACACATGACGCATTTTGAAATGAATTAGTTATCCAGAAAGAGAAGTAATTTCAGCTTCGTACCCATGAACCTAAATACACAGTGAGTGAGAGCGACGCTGAATCAAGTCTAGCTACTTGCACAAATACATGGAATGCGTAATGAACAATTTTGCACCAGTTGGACAAAGAATGCGGATACAGACTCGGGAAAGTGTGAAGGAAGAAAGCAAGGAAATCAGTAAGTGACGAGTCATCGATTGACTCTTTGGATGGAAAGTGGACTGTCTCACACAATTGGAATGATTGATGGGGAAATGAGCGAGTAATAACCTCATTAAATCAACTCCACACACACAAACTATAAAAGCTCTCAACTGGAGGAGGAAAGAAAGAATGCTCCTTTTCACTCGGCCATATCAAGTATCACTCCCTCCAAGGAGCTCCCATCGATCTGCTTTCAAACGGCCCTACTTCAACTTCACAAATGACTAAATCATGTTATTATGATGGAGTGAGAGATGATGATAATGCTATTATACAATTTATACACATTACATACACTTCACCCTTCCCTCTTGTACCATCTAAATATCCATCCATACTTTCCGCCCTCATTAAAACACTCTTTCAAAACCTACTTATCCCACGGGTTAAAACCCCAATGAATATTCCAAGAATAACGCCAAGTCGAGGATATAGCCAGCAGCAGCAACTTCTTGTATTAAACAACACTACAGCCTTTATGTTAGTGTAACTAACTAATTATCATCGTCATTAAGAAATCCTCCACTAAATAATAACTACTCTGTCGCTCACAAAAACTCTGCTTACGACAAGTTCAAACAGTTTCACTGACTTTTGTGCTCGGTAATATTAAGTAATCCCTAAGTAGAACTTTTCGAAGGAGAAGGATGAATTATTTGCCGTCTTGTAATTAAGCTCATCCTCAATACACTTGAATAAGCCTAGTTAGTCTTTTCCTAAAGCAGGAATTTCCATATTTCTATCCTTCAACATTTTTCACTCACACGCACACTTAAGCAATCCGCTTACATACACACTGTGAGTTCTAGGAAAGACAAACCATGTGTGCAAATTGTAAAATGCTTTCACCTTCCATCACAACGAGCAAGCGGTACTTTCACAGCCTCCGGCTATGCAAATCTCTGCCTTATGCTTTACATAATCTCACATACACGCTACAATATCAGCAGAATTGCAGAATACTCGGATACTCATTTAAAACACTTTAATTTCCCCAGCTACGTAAGCCTCAATGACTTTACTCAAATAAGTCTGATAGTAATAGTAAGTAGCAATCAGTAGTAACGTAGTAAGATCCCTATAGGCAAGAAGATCAAAGTAAGTAACGAGTTCTACAAATGCCTGCATCCTTAATTAGGGCATACCAATTTCACGCGATTTAATATTTATTGCTGTCTCTCTGCCGTGTGCTCCACAATCCCATGCCAATCAGCAGAAAAGACACACACACAACGACTCACTCTTCAGAGTCTGGAGAATGTCCCAGCAAAAGCATTGCAGGGCGTAACTCTATTGACTTATCGTCCGTTTTCAAATGGGAAAAGCAAACTTAAAATGAACAGTATAGTGGCTTACCTGCGAAAAGGAATAGAATTTGTAATCTCATGTTGTTGATCCCCAGGACTCGTGACAAAGTTGCAGAATGAGAGAAGCAAACACGAGGAATATTAGTTCCAAAATAGGATTATGGAAGTGAGGTCGGCTAAGACCACTTCAAACGAACTGAATAAACAAATGAATCCAAAGTGGACCGGATCTCCTCCTCCTTGTCTACTGCAGTCCACAAACTACTTTCACTCAGATTCCCAAATAAACTTGACAAGCCGAGCCGCCAATCTTTCATCGATGTTACAGCTTACAGTGTCACCACACGACCACCCCCACCACCCTCCCTGTCCTCAAACCACTTGGAGGAACGGCAGAACAAAGCAACCACAACTCTGGAGGAAGGAAGGATCCACACAATAAGTTCCGATGATGATTATCTGGTCTTCTTTCGATTCTCAATCAACTCTCATTTCAGATTCCACATCTCTCGAAAGTTCCTTGCTAAACACTTTCCCCTTCCTTTAAACTCTCATAGGGTTCTCCTTCTATATATACACACACGTCTTTACTCCAAACTCACAGAGGAAATAGGAACCAATACCGGAGAAAATGCCGATGGATTATACAAGAACCACCACAGATTCTCCAGTGAAAAACACAACCAGCCTGGAGAAAATCACCCGTCTTCCTCCCTTCAACTGTGAGTGAGTGACAAACACATTTCAGTCCCACAAGAATAAAAGTTCATTTAAATATTCACAGCCAAAGAACTGACTTCCGCTTGAGAGAAAATCTGGAGAGGATGAGAAGACTGAAGGGTGAATAAATAATTTCTTACGAGTTCACTGATGCATGTGACCTTAAGGTTTTTTGGTTGGGTGACCTTTCTCCTGAGGAAGAAGGATAAGAAGGTCAGAGGTTGTTTAATAGTAGACGTATGAGAGACGACGGAGGAGTTGGTGGCTGGAGGACGGTGAGAAGTGGACTGGACACTTTCTCCAACGTCTCCTCTTTCTTCTCATCCTCCGCTGCGCACTCCCCTCACACAACGTGCTCGCCTCTCTCTCT
>JAQGAB010000073.1:0-49985 GCA_034696565.1 Isotomurus graminis
TGACAACGTGTCAACTTTTCGGTTGAGTAGATGGATACTAATCATAGAAATTTTATGATTTCGTCTATAGTCTATAGGACTAATTTTTGTAAATAGTTTATGGTTTTTAAAAGTGCAACACTTGTCTGAGAGAGTAATTTCACTAGTTGCAAACAAAAGAAGAGAAAACTTAAGACACAAAGTGGACTGGGTCGTTGTAAAAAGTACCGCAGGAGTTAATACTCTTAGTTAACAAACTTGGCTTGTCATTGTCGTATAAATAGAAATGATAAGCAAATATGCATTTTCATTCTTTGTAATTGCACTTCGCTTCTACAGAATTCTTCTCTTGTTATGTTTACTAAGCGTTGTAGGGCTGTCCTACTTTCAAAATTATTACTGTATAACACTTCTAGCTTAATCGAAGGCAATTTATCCGCATGAATCAGCAACATGAAATCGGTAACCTTTCCAGGAGAATTATTGAGGGAATTTATACGTGTGGCACATTTTGGCTGCTGAGGTCTCGGCATTAGTAAACTCACGGCTACATAAGCCGGAAAGAGTGTTTATGAGCTTAACATTTACATTTCATAATCGGATTTCATGGATTGTAATCTCACACGTTTCTCAAAGGTGATTTTACAAAGTAATAACATAAATAAATCTTACAAGTATACGTAAGGCCCAACTTCATCGAATTCTGGTTTCTCTCCAGCCTCGAATTCATCAGGATTTGTGATATTGAACATGTAGTAGGTAATGTAGTTTTTCAGTATGTCATCTTGTCCAGGGACCAATCCGAGAGTTGGCTTGAATCCGTTATTCTGATGACCCTGACACGAGGATAAATAGAAGACACAAATTACTAATTGCACAAAGACACTAAAGTCATAAGGTCCAGGGTAAATATTTTTGGAACTCACCTTAGTGTGATGGGCATATGAAGATGTGATTACACAAGCTAAAATGAGTTGCACACTGTTCCACATGTTGACGAAGATATGAGTTGGCTGATGGTTGTAGACTGTGGGAAATATGTTCTCAAATATTAATTCTTATGACGGAGGTGGTCACTTTTTAATGTGAAATAGAAGTCGGCGAGGAAGAAGCCAAAAAAATGAGTTTTGATTGGACTTTCGAATTGCTTGTTGGTTGTCCGGATGAATTTGTTCCTTCAAGGCATAATAGCACATTGAATAAAGATGGGATAAAAATAACCACACAAACTTCCACTGGCTATAGAATGTATTGTTATGTCAAAGGAACACGATAGAAGCAAAAAAGGCAATCAGCAGATGAATGTGCGTGCACTTATTGCTATATTATATTGTGTATGAAGAAGAGATTAGCTCACTAAGTACGTGATTAGTTTTGAGGATTTGGAAGGGAAGATTTATAAAAAGTTTGATAAATCTGAGCGAATAACTTTCACGAGTTTATTGTAATTAATGAAGGCTTCTGGGATTCACTCACTACAAGTCCAAGTGTTCTCGCAGACTGTTTCATGAACAAATACTGTTCATCTTGATACAAGTGAGACTTCCAAGTATTTTCGTTCCCTGAAAGAGGTGATTGATGAAGTGGACTCTCATCTCAACTTATAGTGTTGTTCATTGAATTATTACATAGATGTATTAATAATACGTGTATGTGAGAGAGAAGCACGTATTATTGATATGTTGAGCTATGCAAGGCTGGAAACAAAGAATACTGTATGGTATTGTGGAAGGTAAGAAAGGTGATGTTATATAACATGGCACACTAGGAATAATATTATGGTACCTGTGTAAAACAATAAGACAAGTGCACAGTCCCTCATGTCATATACATATGTCTGTTGGAGTTTTAGTGGTAAGGTCGGATGTGTTTTGTATTTCAGCTCACTTTGCTACAACAGGAAAAAAGTACCTCGTCTGATAATACAATTTTTATTATTGAATAGACTACAGCCGTCTCTTGGACGTCATTCGCTTATCTGTAAATATTACTACGATTGTAAAAATTAACAGTATATAAAAAGTATAATGTCATTCGTATCAAATAATCTGCCAATATAAAAGGGGTATGCATACACAATAGTACAAAGTTGGACACAGTTGGGCCCATGATTTCACTTAATTTGCAGGAAGTTTAGCATTGCATATTGCACCTCACACTTGCAAACAACTGTATCGCATGTGTGCGTGCAATATTTTTGTTTTTTGTATGGTAATTCCAAGTTTTCGAAACTTAATGAAGTAATACAAACTTGTCAATTAATTGACATTATAAATCACTGCGTTGATAACCCACTGACAGGGCAGAGCATGTGTTGTACACTGTCAAGATGAACATTCTTGCTCTGACCTTCCTATGCAAAAGAATATCACACCTTTATCACTTCCCTGTGTTAATTAATTGTTTTTGAATAGGAAATCAGTTGAAGAGACACACTATATGCGATAACCAAGACTGGAATATTTACGATTCAATAGGTCATAGGTCATAGAATATTTTATTCGAGTGACAGATAATACTAATTGTTAACACAATTCTTTTCAGTACTAGGTCACATAAAAAAAAAATTGTTTATTCTACGCTAAAATTCCATTTTATTTAGGAATGAAATATTTGGGAATTAAAATGCAACCTGAATTTACGTCGGGATTAGATATTATTTGATGATTAGATTTGGCTTCCTTAATTTCGTTTTCAATATGTGTTACACAGTACATTAAGTAAGAGTGTGTCATGATCTCTTTAACCAATGTACGTGTTGCCAATTGTTCAAAATTTCAATTGCTGAAAACTTATTTGAAATGGGATAAAAAGGTATTGCGCAACTTGTTGAACATCAGGTTACTATCAGAAGTTATTTTGACTTCAAAAAATCAAGTTGAACTGTGTTGGGCTACAATAATAATTGCTGCTTGTAGTGAAGTGAATTATAAAGTGTTGGTTGAGAAGCCCAACGATACCATGCAAGTTACATAATCACCCATATCAATGGATTCATTTACCAGTTTTGCTTGTAGCAGCTCGTATACATTGTGGCTCACAATACCGATGATACATTACCAAAGTTGTGTGTGATGCTAATTCGAATGCACACCACAATTTTAAACTGCAAGATCCCCCAAAACACCAACACAGAGTTGAACACAATATGTATGTGGTTGCTGCACACCAAACGGATGTGTAATTGGCATTGTAAAATGCTCAGGCCCTTTATTACTGCACAACCATTATTATTCCGATGGTCGATGTGGTTAAAGCGTCTCCTTCTCATATAAGATTCGCTTGTGTCATCACATCTTTCATGATATGTTTAATAGTAAGAGATGCTCAGATTTGTTTGCTGCAGGTATTTCAGCACTCTCTAATGATTAAAGGGCATGTTTATGTTTACATTTTTGTGGGAATGACACAATATGCTTACCAAAGGTTGTGTGTGGCAGGTTGGATGTTATGTAAATACTGGGAGAGCCACGAAGACTCGCGTGAATGGATGTTATTGATAAGGAAATAAGAAGTGTCACGTCAGGATTTATGGACGCTGAAATGTGTGCCTAGGTAGAGAATTCAAGTATTCTACAGGAGTAAGTAACGTGAAGTCAGTTTCGTACTCCTCAAAACTTGTAATTAAGGCGATCGTCTTTATTGAAAAAGTAATGAAGTGTGTGTCAACCCGCTGTCAATATCGATTACCTTAAGTGCACTTTCTCAAGACAATAAATCTCTTATCTGGAGAGACCACTCAGGTTTACACGTTCCAACGAGCGTCGCTGACTCTTGCTTAAGTGTTAATCAATCGCACAACCACTGCGAGCCAAGTTTCAGGTTTTCTTACGAGGAAAATGTCCAATGTCACTCTTCATTCTCTTGTGTCACCTCACCAGGAAGTTATTCACAGAATGTTGCTACATTCCCTAGATTTGGTAATCAAATGGTCATCAACAACTCAATTTGTTACAAAAAATATTTCGATTTGAATGCATACATATTTTATGTACATAATGAAGTTTAAAGGAAACTCTGATGGAGGAAATAAACGCGTCAGTGGTTAGGATTGTTTCTCGGTTACCGGTGACATTGAACGATCCAGCAAATAAATATCGTATGGCGCAGTTTCCAGTGTGTTTTTAGGGAAAGTCAAGAGTTAAACTTAGTTTGACCTCGTTTTCTGGAAATGCCGATCATGGTCACAGCTGGAGATAAATTTGGACATTGCTGAGCGGATGTGGTGTTTAATAAGAAATTGCTCAACTCAAATGCAACTTGGATTAAGGAAAATCCCGTACCAGTATTATTATAGACTTAGCACTGACTTATCGTGTATTTTCTGGTCGTATGATTGTAAACAGAGCAGTTATAAATTTCTAGAAATCCATTTCCATTTGATTGTGTCGTTTGACAGGAAAAGTATTAGTGAAAGTAAGTTAGTAAGTAAAGTAGCAGCCAAGTGGCAAAAAAGAATGCCTCGAAATTCTCAAGATATGGTTAATAAGAGGTTCCAAGAGAAATCGATTACAAAATGTGATGACTTAAGTCCACGAGTGAAAGTGAGAGTGGCATGTGATTCAACCCCCGTGTATCCACTTCCACCTATTGACTGTTTAAAACTGTATGAAGGTCCTTTTACTTGGTTTAAAGCGTGGCCTTTAAAATTTAACGAGATAGAAAATGGACTAACCGTTCTTGAAGAAACATTCACAAAAGGGAAAAGTGAAACAGATTCTTTATTAAAAAGTTCTGGGATGAAACTCATTTCGAAGAAAGGGACGCAGGTTTTCTTTCTAGCAGAGACAAGAAAGTTTAACCAAGCAGAAAAAAGTCTGGAGGAAGGTAGGGAATTCATCGAGACTTGTTTAGTATCGGGTATTTTCACTGAAGAGTATGGTGAAGGATTCAAACATGTCTTTGATGGATTGCGGATATACTTAAAAGTTCAATCTGGGGTGCAGAGTTTTGTTCATAGTCCACCATCAATCGAACACTCAAAACTCTGTGCTAAAAGTAAAGTAGCTGTTTCGGTCATGCGGGATTTCTTTATTGAAGACTGTAGAAAATCTGCACTTGATAGACCTGACTATATGCTGAAGGTACACAAATCTCACATTAACTCTGTATACTCTTTCTCTCGCTGACGTGTCTGTAAATCTCGTAATGAAATCTGAGAGAGATTTTATCAAAATGCAGAGGGACATCCAAAAGTGTAATTCATGATGAAGATTCAGAAGCTTTTAAGCCTCGTCCTTCTCGTTCCATAATAATATAGGTTCAGGAGTACAATGGACAAAGTATATTTTTAGATTTTTCTTTAGATGTGTCCATCAAAGGGTCTGGAGTGTGTGGTGGAAAGGATCTATAGTTCCTTTATTTAGTTAGGGGAGAAAGGAGTTTATGGAATGGGAGAAAGGGAGGAAGTGTGGACGAGTGTCATTGATGAACATGGAAAGTGTGATTCATTCACCTAGTCGTGTGATGATGTGTGTTTCAGATTCTGGAAGTTGAACCGTACATAATAAAATGGCACTTTCATCTGTACGGAGCATTAAGAAGTAACAGAAAATTGAAACCGAGACCAGCTCCATATGGTCATGAGAGGATTATTGTTGATGATCCTCTGAGCCTTTCGTATGTCTCCTTGTACCTCGCTGAGATTTTAATGGTGAAAGGTATGAAGGAAGAGGAGTCCCCAGGTGCCTTCCCTCTTTCGTTTGGAAATCTTACTTTCAACTCACCGGAAGACATACTCGCTGTTATTCTCGAGAAAACTATGTAAGTCTTCATCAATCTTCACACAACCACGGGGCGGTTTTGGTTTTGTGTGGTTTAATGTTTAGACACGTGATGGGTAAATATTTGGTAGTTAAAAGCCCATGGATTGATGTGTGTTGTTTCCATCTAATGGGGATGTGGACTTGTGTGTGCAGAGAACAGGATATGTACAAGAGATTTAATAGCTTACAATAATGAACAAAATGATGTCCGAGCAATCAACCTTAAGCTGTGTTCAAATAATCGAGAAGGGCTTTATGGAAAGCTCTCTTCTCCGGAAGAGTCTGTGGGTGTGACATACATAACATATGTGGATTCTGTTTGATCTTTTCTGTAGGTATCTCCTTACGATGAACTGTAATCTGGCAGAAGTTTATTTGATACTGAGTGAAGTACACGTGTATAAGATACCAGAGAGTTTTCAGAAGAGAGACATTGCTCTAGCATGTTTGAAGCGAGTTCTCAGGTTGTGTCCAGATTCGCCTAGAGGACTTTATAGGATGGGTTTGTTCCAACTGAAGGTATACACACACACTCATGCACAAATTAATTATTAATGAGACACCGAGTTTACCGAAAAGGTACTTTGTTTCCCCTTCCTGAGTTATTTTATATTCGTAAGAAGTGAAAGTGACGGGATCAAAGACATTCTTATGTCCTTTAATTCATTATTCACATGAGGGCTTTGCGCTGTCTTTATTTTCGTAGAGTGGAAACCACAAAGAAGCTGCTATTTACCTAAAGAAATTAGTATGCCTGGATAATGAACTTAGTATTGGGGCTTTGTTTGCCCTACTCCAAATTCTTATGGCAAATCCGGTGAAAAATGAAGTGGAGATTTTGTCGTTATTCAAATGTATAATTGGGAATCGTCTGGAAATGATAAAGAAAGTATGTGGTCGGTTCCTGAGTATGTTTTACTATTTGAAAGGCTGCTTTCACTTTATGTTGGAAGGCAAGGACGAGGAAGCCATTGCCAGTTGGATATTTGCTCAGGAAACTTGTGGTGGAAGACGGAGTTATCACTTCCTTGTGAGCACAAATATTCATATGTTATTATTCATTTGTGCCCTTTTTGCTGGAGGTCTAAGTTGGCAGTTTTGCATACACTCAGAATCTGCAGCATCAAATAGAGACATTCGGTTGGACTACGACGAAACTGAATCTCCCAAATATATCGAAGTCACTGAAACAAGCCGCATATATTGAACAAGTGCATTTTAAGCAAATCCTTCTGGAAATGTGTTTTGAAGTTGATGATGTGATTAGAAAGCAATGGGAAAGAACTAATGGATGCGCTTAAATACGCAGATGATTCAGATGAAAAATATTGATGAATGCATTTGAAAAATTGAAAATAAGTGTAACGAGATTTCACTGCCAAATAAAATTATTGCTGTCATTTTTCTCCGTTTAATGAGAAACTCAGTTTGTCTTACATGTTCATTCTTCGTTTCATGTAAACTTGACTATCACCGAGAAAGCGATGATGATTTACTACAAAGAAGAGTGTGAAGGCATTCCTTCTATTTCTTCCGATTTGCATGTTAACTTAACAATGTGCAATGAGAAGGCATTATTATGAGACGACGTGTTTGGAATAATATTATTGTTTGCTGGCTCATTGAAAACATCCGACTGTGAAGCTGAATCACATACCATTAATATTGTGTCTTCAAGCACATTAAGGCTGTAAAGATGCCACACCAGAATCATTTAGTTTATAGTTCCTGTGCAGAGTCACAATGATCGATAAAATCTAAATCAAGAAGATTGAGTTCAATAGCCCAATTAATGAAGCTATTCTTATTCACCTATTTGGATGGAAAGTTTCATGCTTAAAGTACAGCTTTTCTTTCTAGGCCAGACATTTATATTTGTGCATAGATCTCACGTTCTGACGTACTGCAACCAGTGCAAGATAGACTATATAAAAGCGTTGCTGCAATGGAAAATAACGCAACTTTTAGAGGAAGTCGGGAATGACGAGATGCGTATAAAGTCAAGGGTATTAAATGGTCTGGAGCTGTCCCGACATCCCGGCCCGGCACTCACTCACTCTTATTACACCTGGATTAACCTCCGTCTCGCATGGACTTTGTCGATCTCTTAATGGGATTTGATCGCATTACTCGAATCAATCACGTTAAAGAGTCTGGGCTTTCAGTAATAGCTGACAAATAATCATTAAATAATCCTTATCGATACGTTGCAAGTGCGATTATTGACATGCCAGACTTTTGTACGTTGTTTTAGTGATTTTTTTGCAGCTATTAATTTACTCTGGTTGATCTGACACAGCCTAATAATCTATGAATACTGACAGCTAAAGCTACCTACATTCTTACAGCTGCTTTTTAAAATGGCCAGCCTAAACCAAGTATCAAGCATGCAATTGGGTATCGTAAAGATTCTAAATTCGTCTGTAACCTTTCTTGCTTCACAACATTAGCACACTTAAATTGAAAAGACATTATTATGCTATTGTGTGCTTTGTAATTCAAAAAATGAGATCGTGAGAATCATATGAATGCGTTCTGAATTGCGACATTTGGTCATCCCTGTAGTTTAGGGTCTCGCCTGAGTATTCAAATTAATGCACATTAGCATACATTTTCACTATTAAATCCCTTCAAACCGGCTGGTTCCGGATAAAGTATTAAGCATCTGTGTATCTTGAATTTTGACTCTGGAATTCAAAATTTCCGTTTCTTCCCAAAGATCGAATGTAAATCTTATTCAAATGTGGGAAACAGACTTTATAATGCTTTTAGGTTCACGCACATGGCACATGTTCAAAAGCTTTTGTTGTAGTAAGGCTCCTACTGGTATAAGGGATGCTGCAGCGTAGAGCTGTGCTGGAGCATCCCTGGTACCAAACCAATTTAGATTCATTTATTGACCTATATATGTTAGGTTCAAAAACCAAATACAATCTGAAAGGTACATCAACGAGTTTGATTAAACGGTAAAAATTGCTACTTTAGAAACTTGTAGCTGTAAAAGGTATCGAGAGATGTCTTACAATGCGAGGTCGTTCGATTTGGTTTGTATAGAAGAATTAGACTTGTTTGTCCGCAAAGTTGAAATCCACACACACTCACCCAAAGTACCTGGCTGGAAATCAATTCATTCATCTTTGAAGGAAGAAGTACCCGTTGAATACTTTTATGTGCTGTAATGTTGCAAAAGTTTCCCAAAGCAATCTTTTTAAAAGGTTTAGACTCCCTTGAGCTGGACTTTTCATTTCTTGAATCAGAGCATTCGAAACTGTTTCAATCCCAAAAGCTTTAACCTGCTTTGCATGAAAGTGCAGTGTAATCTACGAAAACATGTGGAATGGGATGTTGTGGAAATCCATCAGGACACCGGTTCACAAATAAGCAGCCTCATGAATTTCGAATTTGCGAAATTGGCTACTCACGGGACTTGCACTTGATATACCTTGAAAGTATTTTACACTGACGATGGGACGGAAATTGTAGTGTTAGTCTTACTGTCGTACACATAATTGGAAACGAAGTATAATTAAAGCACGCTACGCAAAATTGGTGCATAGAAAGAAAGACGTTTTACAAAATGAAATCAGTACTTTATTTACACAAAGTATGAATAATACACAGAAAAACACGATATTTGTAAACTACCGAACTCGGAGTTTACAAGTTGATAACTTCTAATTTATCTTATGCACATCATCGACCGTCATATTAAGACATTTACACATGTTCCATAGACGGTTGGGCATTCACAAGTTCAGCGTGTGAATTCTGTCCCCAAATATCAACGAGTTTGGTATCCTTACCAGTAGCTTCACAAAATAGATTTACATATTTCACGGCATTGTTTTGGAATTCCGAAGCACAAGAAGATCATTCTGTCAGCTGTAGGGATTTACTTGATGAATTAGACAGTATGAATTTGACAAGTTTGTAGAGCTTTAATATAATCCCTATATCAATACACGGAGAAAATTCATTCGGTACTGAATCAGTTCACCACAAGACTGCTGGTGTTTACTGTCGACTGCTTGGTTAACAAGTATGTAAAACAATATTTCGTAGACTAATATTAAGGAAACAATAATGTCTGAGAACACGTGTAAGCTCATAGCAGACAAACTTTTAATATCAAAGTGTTTACATGTTCTACGCCTAAATAACTCGAAGGAACGTTCCATTTCCATCATAATGCTCCTCAGGCTCAAATGCCATTCAAGAACAACTTGTGCGAGCATACAAAGCAGCGTTTCTCCAAGGAGTTTTCAAACCGTATCTAACCGAAGTGATAGTTTAGAGCACCTCAGACCTCCCAAAATAATGAGCAGAAAGTAAACCTATTCTTCAATGTATGTCGCAGTTACTTAGGATGAACTATTAGGGATAAGTAATGTAATATACCCAGCAAGAAAAGGTACTAACGGATACTTTGGGCTTTATGTAAGTTTGAATCCGTGAATAATGTTTGGAAGAACAACGTAGAGTGAAGAACCTTCTAAGTAATACAACAGTCCCCACCTCCAGGTCCACTTGACCCATCTCTAACAGAAGCCTTGACCTTTTTACTCGTGCGACGGATAAGACTTCGGCTTCTTGGTTTGTTTCGACTCAATCCCCCGGATGCAGGGGAATCGTCATAATCCCTGGAGCCAGAAGATGATGGGGTACTCATAGTTCCTCTCATCATACTCAGTCCACCGATTCGAGGACTATTTGGACCAGTGTTCGTAGGCGTAGAGGGCTGTTGTTGCTGCTGACGAGATTTGGTCCCAGCATAAGCACTTGATCGCCTTCTTAATCCCCCTCCTCCAAAGAAACCCCCACTTCCTTCCCCTTCAACCGTAGGCAGAGGAATTTGAGACAGTTGCAAAAATGTCTTAAATAGCTCTCGCACGTTCCTTCCTTCTTTGGCTGAACACTCCATCGCTCTGCCCCTGAAAAAATCCAAAAATCTTTTAAGAAAAGACAGAAACTCCGTTCAATTTCGCATTTCTTTTTCTCTCTCCTCCTTTGACCGACACAATAAAGAAGTTTTACTCGAAAAAGTTATTTTTGACAACTTCCTTCAAATTACGTTAAAGTATTTGCATAGGATTATATGTCTTTTCTAGTGGAGTTCCACACGGGAGAAAGCGGATTTGGATAGGAAATGTTTTTGACACTTTGAAAGGATTGAACAGTCCAGTCTTTACTGTGAGTACCATCATTACACAGCTTTGCATTTCACTCAAAGACTCTAACTCACTTTCTTGAAAGTGAGAAAGTTATTTCCCTTTACTTGAAACTCTACAGTTTAATCGTTGGGTTTGACGGATTGTAGAAAGGCAACGGATGGTATTTTACAGAAAAGGAAAGTTTGGACTTTGTTATTAAATGCCTTGATCCTTCTTTTTGCGTGTTATAACGGCTAATTGCTTCTGAGAGTTTTAATCATGTAATTGTCAAAACTTTCCAAGTTCACGTGTGCATCGAACCTTCATCATTCATACGTAATAAAGTTTTAAACAGTTTGAAGAACGCATTACCAATAGAGTTTTGGACACTGTTGTGCGTAGAATTGAATGTAACAAGTCGGAGAGTTTGTCCTCGACTAGTTGGCGTATATTCGTGTAAAATAATATAGAAAACCTACGTCGACTTTCACTCGACTCCATATACCCTCTGGGAGACCATAAGGCGCATTAGAGTATTCATGGAGTAAAATACATTAAAGAGAGGAAATGGAAGTATTAAGAGATGCAAGCATACATTAATGTTAAGAGATCTCAAAGGACTGGCACAATAGGATACGTATGTAACGTGATTTGGCCTATTTCTCAAGTAATAAGGCTCCACTTACTTTCACTCCTTCTTTGAGTACGGAACCAAATGAGCAAATTTTTCTTTCCTCTTTAGATCCCAGGTCATATCTGAGGATTCCAGGAACTGAGAAATATAATGATCCTTCCCAACGAGAAAGAAATGTATTATCTCAGTGTACATTTTTTCATTGGGTTTATTATTCCAGGGGCTCTTGAGAGTCTCTTCTGTACTTATATAGCTGGTCTCTATGATTATTGACTTGTATCAAACTAAAGGGGCGTTTGAAGTTAAGAGAAAGTCAAGAGTCTTGTCTGAAGCCATCAGGAAAAGAAAACAAGGTCGGAGTATTTTCCTTGGAAAGTAAAGCTATCGTAATTTTTTATGCTTGCTTGTAAACCTTTATATTCACACATGAGCTGAAGCAAACGATTCTACTTTGTGTCTGTGAGTTCTCATCAGAATGAGTGCTTCCTCATGAGTTCCAACGCGATATGCTGGTTAACATAGCTTCCTCATATTATTTTCTATTCTTTGCAGCCAGTGGGAATGAAGCCAATTTTGATAACCAAATGTGACATGTGATGTGACATCACCTGTTTCACCAGGAAGAGGAGTGGAGCGAGAGAAAGATATTTAACTGGGTTAGTTGAATGTACTTTTATGGGAAATTCGGTCTTATTGTCATCTACCTCTGACTCCTGTGACAATAATAGAAGAAGTCACTGTGCACTGTGGAGTGCAGAGGTAGTACAAACCAAATTAAATTATGAATTTTGTGCCTGACTTTCTATTATTATTATTGAAAACGATTTACGAGCGGTACAATGGGATGGATGACAATGCATCGGGAATGATGTGGCATTGTAGTAGTTCAGCTTGCCTATCTGATTTCAGAGGGTAAAACTCGTGGTGCCACTATTATTACGAGATTTATCAGGAAATATATCAAATTACATTGTATGAGTTGGGTGTACCATCATTTATTTGGATTTAGATTGTAGGGAGAAAGATACAGAGCGAGACATTAGGTGTCTTGTTGTTGCGGTTCAAGTGGAAATGCTGGAAGTATGCAAAGACTTGAGAAACTACAGAGTGGAATAAATGTACATTTTAGCTGGGAGGTTGGAAACTCTTAAAGAGAATGATGAGAGTTGTATTAAACGTAGCTTGAACTCGGTCGAGAGAAAATGATGTGCACTAGTCCATTATTGGTTGCCAACAATTAAGTGAAAGGGAAGCAATTAGAAGCGGAAGAGAGTAGCAGTCGTCGTCAGTCGTCATCTTTTTCATCATCGTTGTCTTACTTCCAATTCAATTACTCTCACTCTTCACTACTCCTTCACATTGGTTTCGTAAATGAAAGAGAGAAAGGAATTCCATGGAACTTCGAAAGAGACTCTTTAGCATCCGCTCCAGTAGTTCGATTAATTAACAAGATTTGTAAGATGGAAATATTCAGTGCAGAGAAGCATGTAAGTTATGCATCAACTTGTGTAATTATCGTTATCATAATAACTTGCTTTCCCCACACACAGATTTCTTGTGTTATGAACTTTAAAATGATTGTTTGAATAATGGTGGAAAAGCTTTTGCATCTGTGTAAAGTAGCTAATAATCTTTCAGTATTTATGAATAAGTTATTCATTGCTTGTGAATTTCAAAAAAGGCTGCTGCAGGAGTGTACAGAGAAATGGTGCACATGTTTGACTTCAAAGCATTTAACTTTGAAAGACTATATATTTGGTCCTGAGGAAGTAAAAGAGGAAATACAGAAAGACGCAAGAAGAGAGTGTGTGAAATTCATACAACAACTAGAATCGACAATTCAATCAATTTGTTTTACTCTACATGGCAAAATATTACTAAACACGTGAAACTTTGTGCAAGTCATTAGACCTTCAATACCAACAATAATGATAATGATTTGTAATTAAAAGTTTGGTTATATTAAAATTATTAACACGGTTGGGAGTTTTGCACTTCTGACACGGGAAAGGGAAACAACATGCGTTAAACTCAATAGTAGAACTTTTAGGCTGAAGCAAAGTTGATGATCATAACTTTATGTGAGAATAATATCCATGTGATGGTGGAGAACTGTCACAGTCCTGTGGACAAGAAGTGTGCAAAGCGTGCCGAACCCTATAAAAATATTATTCACTTAAGTGAGTTGGGCTCCTCATTTCCCATGCAAATAAAAGAAAGTTTAGAAGCGACAGCATCGTGTGTATGAATTAGGTAGTCCGCGATTTTTCCAGGAAAGTTGTTCCCTGGAAAAGTTTGTTCGGACTGTCTGAAGGTTGATCAAGTTTTTTTGTTTTCTACTCTCTCTCTCCAGCCCTTTAATTCCCTCCAGTATTTTCTTTCTACTTAATGAACCTTTCTCTTCTACTCAGACTAACAATATTTCCATTTACTCCTGTGTGTCGTGTGTCTACATCTTTAGTGGTTTACTTATTCATAGTAACACAAGAACTAGATTCTGTCAGATTCATGGGCGGCTAGTGGCTTAAGTTTCTCGCACTCTTAGTATTGATTTTATTTACACTCCAAACTTTTCGCGTGATGGATCTTTCGTGGTAAGGAAAAGGTCAGTGGTGGAATGCATTCTAGAGTGTGACGTAACTTGGATATTAGGAATTTTAGAGTCACGAGAGTTTTTCTGAGAAAAAGGAAGGAAAAAGGAGATTCTATTGCTTGAAATTACAATTGTGGGAAATGATCATCACTGTTACTGCAAAACAGAGTAGTCATTTTATGTTGGGGATCAACCCAAATCCATTCTAATTAAAGAGAGACTTATTTTGGCAAACGCAAATGAGCGGATTATGAATATCACAATCTACAGAAAGGCTACTTTAACCTGAGGGCTTCTCATCGTTACGATGTTGCATAATCCTGTGTATCCGTTGCTTGGCACTTTCGGTACGAAACACTCTTGGTTTTGGTATTTTATTGAGGTTCCCTCTTTACAGTAGAGAGTCACTGTGGTATTTATCAACGAAGGGAATATGATAGTGTGTGTGTGTGTGGTGTCTGATTCAGGTTAAGTTTATAGTTGGTCGCATGGAAGTACCTTTTCGAATTAAATGGTGAAATTCTCAGTGGACCATTAAACTGTGGGTGTAGTGAAAGTAGGACAGAGGACAAGATATGCTCTCATTTCCTCCCTCGTCTTTCGAATGGAATTCATCGTGGCTGGTGAAACACATTTGTTTGACAATGCATTTTATCCTCTGCATTCCATTCCCTTTTCTCTCTTTGCATTATCTTCCACGGATGGAATTACTTTGATATCTTTCTTTGTCGTCTCCCATCTCTAAAGGCAAGTTGTGTGGTAAAAGGTCAGACACACTTTCCCGTCTTTCTGCCATTTAACTTTTCACCAAAAGTAGATGTGCTACTACCGGCTGTAAACTGGGGTTTCAAATTCATAATCTTTCTCAAGTTAAAATATTCTATTCTTTAGTTCTTCCAATTAAAAATACAAGGCTGTTCAACTGTTTGACACGGTTCAGAGGACTCAAGGCCGTACCTTGAAATTTACAGCTTCGATGGGTCATTATATTTTAATTGTTAAAAATGAATAAAGGGATCCCGTGCTTTTAGTTTTAGTTGGCTTAGTCATTTTAAACCTGAGAACGAAAGCAATTATAAGTGAAGTACTTGATATTGGATCCTTGGTGGAAAATTGCAACTAACTTACAAACGAATGAGTTCCTGTTAGTTTTGTAAGTATCAACTCCAGTTTTGCATTTTAAAGCCTTGCCTCTTGAAATGTTTAAGGTTGAATACGAATTTCTATACAACAACTTCTGGTTCGTTGAAAGTTTAGTGAAGAGCCCTCACGGGAGAATCAAATAGTTGTATAAAAGCTCAAAAGTTCGCAATTTTACTTAAGCATTTTTAAGTAAACAGAAGTTGTATTGGAGAGTGCATATAGTTCAAGACAGGTTTAGAAGTTGTTTGTGACTGGAATAATAATTCATACAGGACATAGGCACCGCATCCCAATGTAATATTTGCTTTTCAAGTTTCAAGTAATGCAGATATGACATAAATAACGAAGCGTTGGTGGTGGAGAGAAGAAGGCGGTTTGGAAGTGTGTAATAGTGACACAAGAAGCCCAGAAATATAAATGAGTGCATGAAATATATCCATTAGGAAAGTATCTGAGAATAGTAAATATTTACATGGGTCGTAACACTTAATGAATGACCCTTGTCTTTTCTAATGGACGGATATGAGAACTCATCTGAATAAGTATGTACTTCAAGAAAAAAGGTCGCACAGAAAAGTCACGTCTCATAATAATGACGCTGATGTTCTGGTTCCAAAGCTGCTTTGTTAGCAAGGAAAGCTCTGTGAGGTTTGTTTCATGGAGTGCTACTAAAGGAAAGTTATAATAAACTTCCGAGAGTATATTCAGTTATTCAGCGTGGAAATTTTTATCCTTGAGAAAGAAAGACAACTGTATTTTTCTACGCTCATTTTGTTCAGTGTAATTTGTCCCATGTGAAGAGCAATGCTACAGACACTGTATTACGTAATTCGTTTGTGTTCTGAAAAAAGTGAAAGTAGCTTAGTACTTGATTAATAATGTAATCCTGGGAAAACAAGGAAGCTCAGAAGTCAAATTAATTTCTAGACTCTGCATCTAGTAATGTCTCTGGAATGATACGCAGTACCCAAATTAACTTTGCCGCATATTAGATCGGATTCGTATGTGTAGCAGCTTGTGTGAAAGTCTATTAAGTGAACTGCATTTATCATGTAGTCCTGGGATTATCTGGGACAAAATACTTTGGAAATAAAGAGCAGAAGGGACAAAGTTTGAGTGAATTCCCTTTGGAGTGTGACATTTACTGCGTTGAAATGAGGTGAGGGAGTAGAAGGAAAAACAACAAAGGCCGAGTGGTATGTAAATTACCTGATTTTGGGCAAATGGTCATGGATCCAATCACAAACTTCATCAAACTCGACATCCCTCTTAATAGCTGGTAATTCAGCTTTGTTTCCCGCAATGACAATAGGAACCTCTTGGAAGTCAGCTCTGTGTTCGCGAATCTCTTCAAAGCAGCATTTGACTTGTTCGAAACTCTCTCTGCTGTCAATGGCATAGACGAGGAGGAAAGCATGAGCAGTGGTTATGGAGAGACGTCTCATTGCAGGAAACTGAAGGTCACCCGCAGTGTCAAGCAGGTCGACTTTTAGTGTTGTCGACCCAATATCAAATTCTTGACTGTACAAGTCCTCCACTGTGGGTTTGTGCTTATCGGGATACGTGTTGAATATAAATCGTTTTACAATGGCGCTCTTCCCGACCCCCGTTCCCCCTAAAGTTACCAGACGAATCCTTTCTAAATCCCCCATTAGATTGTGCGAATGGGTTTTCGATCTTTTGATGATGAGCCTTCTGTTCCTTTCCACTCAATAAAGACTATGAAGGTAGAAGAGGTTGGTGGTCGTTCGATTACTCAGTAATCCCTGTTAGAATTTTCGATGGTACGCAAGGGTCTTCTTATCTGATTCCCTTCAGATAGCTTGTATCTTCATTGTGCAATTGCTTATTTCTGTTTTAGTTATCCCAAACGAGAATTGGACAGAGTGGGTTGGTGATCCCAAGATAAATTTGGATTATTCATTCCAGTCTCCCCTTAATTACCCTGAAACAATACACATTGTGCAGTCATTAGTTTGTTGTTTTGTATTCTAGAGATTCTAGAAAATGAAGTTGCAGGTAGGCAGGCAGGATGCAGGATGAGTCTTACAAAGCTCAAAGGATTTTGTAGTAAATGGCTATTTCAACATTCAGTGAGAGAGCCTATATACCTTCGGCATTTAATATAAGCCTTCCGGAGATTAATATCAAAAGGAAGGAAGGCAGACTGCAGCTTCTACTTTTAAAAAATAGAGAAAAATCTAGTAACCCAGAAAAACTGAGATTGAGATGCACAAAGGGAAAGGAAGCAGAATGAAAGAGAGCAAAGGTCTGGTACTCAGCGTCTGGCGAAACAAAAGATATTATTTCGTGGCCTTTCACTTCATGACGAAGAGTGATGAAATATTACATGAGAGAAAGTATCAGCTATCAATTCCGGAGACACTATCGAATGAAATAAATGGACGGGAAGAGAAATCATTTGAAGTTCAACAGCACGAGGAAAGTCATTCCCACAGACCAAGACTGACATTTCCCTTAGCTGCTCCATTTCCTTCAATCCTCGTGAGTTACTTACACACCGGGCCACCACACACAACCTGCGTGTGAAGCAATGAAGAAAAAATTCTGGTGAAAGATGAGCTCATGAAAGTTCTAACTGTGGTTTTGATCTCCTACTTTATCATCTTTGATGCCTAGTCAGCTACACTTTGAGAAATCTAAAGGACAAGCTACTTATTACACCACAAACCCAATGGAGAGCTGTTAAAAATGTCTTGAGCTTTTACTGCTCCAAATCCTTTTGTTTCGTGTGCCGTGTGTGATTCTACGTGGAAGTGGAATCTGTTCGAGGAGTGAGTCCTTTGGTACTTTACAACAGGTTCGAACAGCTCCTTACAGTTTCCGAAACAATGAGACACGACATAAAAACGTGTCCAAGGTTGAAATATCGATTGCTCTTGATACATTTTAAGTTGAGATAATTTAATTTGTAATGAGTTTCCAGTGGTAATTTTAATGGTGTAAGGGTGCCGTTCATTTTGTAAAAGACTGGAGAAGTGGTGAAAGACGAGTAGAGAGTTGTAATATGATGGCACTATATGGCACACACGTACACGGGAAGACAACCAGTTATTGTGTAAGGAAAGCTTTTTGTACATGTTGATAGCTTTCTTTCGTGCTTGACGTATTTATTAACTATCCAATGTAAGGTAATTTGATTCAAGGATCCTGCAGTACCATAGTATTGCTGCAGCTTTCCATAAAACTGTCCAAGAATGCTTTTCACTGTGTCATGTTGTCGTAGAGTGTTATTTTATTCGATGCTCAAGACATCCATGCCGATGTCTGTACAGCCAAGTAGGTTAAGCTGGGAAAACCAGCAAAACTGCAGATGAGACCTCAACGAGAAAGATACAAGTTTGACGGTTTGACCCGTTCCGCATTCTCATCTTTTTATACGAGGGAGGAAAGCAGAACCAGGGAAAGTAAAAGTGATCTGACGCGTAATAAATATGGGCACTTTTATCCGCAACGGGAAGGAGAAAATAATATACGAACGTTCAGATATTCTGAAAGAGGACAAAGGTATATAATTTGTATTCAGTTACTACTACTGGTGAGTGGTGACTTGCTCCGCACGACGATGCTTGGAATTCATCGGTTGATTTCTCCACGAGCTGAGCTACTTTCCACTAGGCTTCTCTGTTGTGCAGATTAGGCATGCATTGGCTTATCTTAGAGGACACAACGTACGAGGGAACTACGTAACCGTTATTTATCCTTTTTGCATGATCTATGGGGACTTTCAACACTCCTCTCCACTTCTCTGGGCTGATTTTGAGATATCAAAAATTGGGTAGTAATAACTATTGGGGAGTTCCTTATATTAATTCATGTTGCATGTATCCATTCCCTACTTGTTTTTAGCGTGTGCAAGATGTTTTCCTTATTTTTCTTATGTATTCAGTAGTGTTTTTCTGTCAACCTTGCTAGTTTAGACTTTCTTATGCCTGCTTTTCTGTAGAGCAGACGAGTTTCTTTAAAAAGTGTTATCGGTGGACTCGACTGTTTCACAGGTAATGAATTATGAGATTGTAAACAGACAACTAGTTTGTTATGTTGCACGATTTTGTGGGTCTTGAACCTACAAAGTGGGAGAGCAGTAACTTAGGAAAAATGAACTAAATAAAAGAGTTTTTCATAATAACGAAGGTAGTGTATTGAATAAAGGCAAAATAATAAAAGTGTTTAGAGACACGCAAGCAAGTCTGGTGGTTGTGTGTATTCGTGTATGTGTGAATTGGATGGGTGAGAAGCCTAATCTACTTTCTTCGATATGCCGTTCTGTTGTTGGATTGTGTGTAGTGCGGACTTTGTAGTGTCATGCAAAACCACTTTCTCCAGTTTGTGCATTTTGCAGCTGGGGATTCCCATGAGATAGCAACAACTCTGTCTCGTTGAATACAAGAGAAGTTTGTGAATTGAAGAAAACTAACGGAATAAATACAGCTTGTTTACAAAGAACAAAATTTTAGATTGAGAATAATTCACAAAGAAGGGCCATTTTGGTAGAGCAGATTGTTCGAGTAGACCAACACTGGCGAACTTTGTAATTGGAAACCTTTTCATCTTTACGTTGGCCAACTTTCTCTCTTTGCTTGCTGCTCTTGTCACCGAAACTTTTAGAATTGTGGGGATGTCTACTGCGGTTTTGTATTTATTGAGTTTTGATGATTATGCCTGGTTATTTCGTATTTGCAAAGACATTTCTGTACACTGGATGTGGCAGGTTGATATTGAAGTGTCCAAATTGACTCAAAACTAAACAGAAATATTCAAGGAGGGAGATTATTTGTAGACTATTCATTTTCATTGGGAATTTGAATTGATACTTATGATTTACGATGATATGACAGTATTTGCGCTGGGGTTTAGTTTTTAGTTGGATTATACAACGCAAGGCTTTTGAAGCTTTTGCTCTTTCACTAGTAGAAATAAGTTGCCAAGTGTTGGATCGCTTGAGAACTGAGTAACTTGTGGTTGCATAGGATATTTCGTTTTGGGTTTGGGATACACAATACCTCAATAATACTTTATCAGAAAAAACTGTCACTCGATTACTTGAGTGCGATCGCTGGCAACTGAAGTGCTTGAAGATGCTTAGGATTGAAACGATGGTGTATGATTCAGTGTGCCTAGCGATGGTTATGAATAATCACTCAATCTGATTTATCTTGATGATGCGGTATCACCGATGTAGGTAAACTGGAATCGCCTACTTGCAGATAAACTGATCTTAATTTTAAATTATGGAAGTAGAGATGAGCTTATATCTATTAAGCGAAGTAAGCATTAAATTTTATTGAAAAAGTTTCTTGGTGGTTTAGCATGCAAACCACATGAATAACCTAGATTTTTCGTAATCTGCTTATACAGCAAGGAGGGAAGTTGCTTTCCCAAGTGTAATCTCAAAGCAATATGGCCTCGTAGTGAAAGTTGCAAAACAATAATTTTGTTGTATAAGTTGTTTCTCCGGGATTGAATGAAATTAAGATCATCTTCAGAGGGAATGCTGAACAAGGAGAAACTAATTTCCAGCCAAGAAGACTGTGTGCCCAGGGACGCAAAGGAAAAGTGAACAAATGTTTCCCATTATTAGTTAAGGACTTCCATTGTCGCAATTCACAGTTCATCTTTTATCCTTAAGCAATGGAATAAACTTGTTTTGTTAATATTGTGTGATTTGCTGTAATGTTTGACGTTACTCGGAATCGTGTCTGGTTTTACTCGTTAACTTAAATTGACGTGTATCTCCTGTCTGGTACTTATCTGATGGAGTGATATATTTCCTTCCTACCCCAGTTAATCTTGGGTGAAGCGGAAGGATAATTTGGAATCAATTCTCATATTCTAACTATACATGCACTGATGTCTCACTAGCTGTTACATGGCATGTAGAAGTTTTGAATTACAGATTGGATAAACCTCAGGGTTCCTGAGCATCTACGCCTTCTAGAGTGATCGCTGCTAGGATGTGGAACTCAAGGGGCGAGAGAAAGATGAACTGGCTTTACAGAAATTAATAACTCAGCACGTTTACTCACATAGCATCTTTCCCTTGGAGAGCTCACAGGGAGATCAACGTGACACAGCGATGCCCGCTTTCTTATCCTGAACTACACGCTACATGTCTGTAGGCATCACAAAGTCCGAAGTTATCTACAAGTTTTTCGCTTAGTGAAGTGTAAGAGTGTAACCGATAATTGTGATCTCCCTCTCATTTCTGCGTATTAACTGGTAAACTCTTTCTAGAAATTGGGCAAATTAAATTAAGTCAGTACAAGGAGCCTTGAACTTTATCCGAGAGTAAGTAGTATTAGTAAGAGTAGTATTAGTAATAGTAACTTTTTCGCGGATAGAGTTGTACGTAGTAATACACGCGTGCTTGATGGTATACCATGTAACTTTATAATTATATTTTATATTGTATACAAAAGTATTTTTGCAAGAACTACGGTGGGAGTGATGCTCATTAAGTTTCGTGAGGTTAATATGTTAATGAAGTTGAGTATTTTTACTCCACAAAAACTTTGTAGTGGTGTGTGATGAAAGTCTACATAGAAAGTAGGTAGACTATCCTAGTCACATCTCACATAACGATTTTAAAGGAAACTATTTCAGTTCAGGAATTATCAACACTGCAAATGAGAGACTTTTTTTAATATTTTATTCCAGCAGTCCAAAACCATGCTGATGACTTTTCCACTCCTGTCCATTAAATAATATTAATAATTAAGTAGTTAAGGCGGAATAAGTTGGAAGAGCTGTTAGCTTAAGAAGTTCCGATTAAAGTTGTTTGATCTATACCAGATTGCTCACAAGATTGCTCTTTTAATGAGATCTTTCAATGTTTGATCTGAGGAAACCTTTCAAGTAAGCTTATATACTTTACGAATAAAATACTCTTTATCCCACTTTCGTGAAATGATTGGTACTTCAAGGTTTGATGGGAATGTAAGGGCTGAAGTAGGTCAATCGGATAAGGGTAGCCATCATCGGCCACAACTTTTCATCTGCGGTTGAAGAAACTTTACAGCTCAACCAATGGCAAGTGAAAGTCGGTTTAATTGTCGCAAAGTTAAAGAGTAAACAGGAGGTAATGAGCCTACTTGTTTTGAACAGGTTTATTGATTTCCTCATGAATCAGGAATTTTGGAGAGATGAATAACAACCACAAAAATAAATTAAATTATAACACTCTCCACCCGAGCGTGTAGGGTTACTTGAAGTTTTCCCAGTTATTATTCATGAGTTACGATCGCGGATGAGCTTTACATTCAAGTAGTCCACATACACCAACAATACCCGAAGAAGGTTTGGTTTTGTGTCTTACCTACATAGTAGTAGTATTAGAAAATGTTCTTCTATTGTACTTGGAATTTGTAATCTTGTCACGTTTATTCAAAATGAAAGGAAACACAAAGAAATTCACAAATAAATAAATTGCTTTCCTTCTTTTTGCATACCGTCTAGTCTATCACATCTACGGAACTGTCACTTGAACGAAATAGCCTATTCTGATTTTGCACTGGGGCTTTAGCAAGTTCCATCTTAACGTACAGCTGAGTCAGGCAATCTAAGGACAGAACGGTTTTGAGATTTAAAAAGGATTTGCAGAGCATTTAATAACCTTGTCGGGAAAGAAGGTACAGACTTTGGTTGTGGCAAAAACAAAAACTGCTCAGAGCTACAGACAAAATATGGTGGAGGTGGTGTCTTCTTATCTTCACGTAGAAACAGCAAACTATGAACAATCTTGAAGGATTGTTTTATAAATCTTTCAACTTTACGACTACAATGAAATCAAAAAGTTGAGATTTCCATCCTACATTTCTGAAAGAAGTTATTTGAAAGGTTCTTTGTGAGTGATCTGAACTTTTGATATTTGGAACTATACATCGAATAATGTATAATGCAAATTCCATATTCGCTGACAAATAAGTTGCATAGCTGTTAAGCAGCTTTTAGGTTTGTGTAATAATTAGTTTTGGCAACAAAGGATTAGCTTGAATAAGGGAGAGTTCCTAAACGACTTGTGAACTAGTGTAGAGGGAGTTACACTATGGCGTATTAACCTCAGGAGTGAAAGTTACAAAACAACATGTGTACCACCGAGACATCGTAATGAAACAAATAACACTTTCCCTGAAATACGTGCAGTTGACAGGCATCAAAGTTAACTCTGGGGAGCAATTTTACTCAATTTAGTTTAGTATAACATGGTCTGTGTTTGGTCAAGCGCTAGACAGTCTCATTTAACATAAAGGAGCAAAATTGTCACCCGATGGAGCTTTCACTTTGTGAAATATTGCGTGGCCTAGCATCATCACTTAGGTGAAGACGTAGGAGCATTTCCCTTAAGTGGTGGTTTTATAAACCTGTCACACCAACCGATTACTGCTGGTCTGTTGAACAGAAGTGTATTAATGTGTGACGCTATGATGTTAATCATTTTATGGTCGTAACATATGGCTACAGATGACAGAAGTTACATAGTGAAGCATTACCTACTTATTTGTTAAGTAGGTTACTTTGTTTTGGTTAATATTGGGGAAAAGGATAAACCTCAGAAGGACAAGGAGGATGGAGTGAGGTCGATGACAATTTTGCAGCTACTAAAGTCTTGCTTTGTGTTGACGTAAACTGAGATGACGTGATTAGTCAGGATGAGTCGGAGCTTATTGTGCAAAGACGTTTGAAACAGAATCCTTCAACCTAAACAACTTTGAGTAAATCAGATCGATGATGCAGAGTAGTGTTTAGTTTGCCAAGGCTTCAAAAACTACGGGCAAAGGAAGGGGACACAGACACAAGGCTTTTCCGCAAATTGAATCTAAATTGTATGAGATGACAAGGTACACCGTTGTGGTCATTTTGAGGTCGGAGCTTTAACCAATTTGGGCCGTGGATGTAGCGAATGGTGAAACAAATGAAGGAAAGTTTAGGGGAAAATGACCCTCTAAAATGTAACTTTCCAATAATTACCATTTGTGGTTTTCGTCTATATGGGAAGTAAACACAAAGTACGGGAAAGGAGTAGGAAAGCCTCTTTAATTAACTCTTTAGATTCCTTTGTCCTCAGTTGTCGAGGCTTTTACTCTTGTGGCTAATCTTTTGTCACCTAATAAATCTCCTCGAGGGTTGGAGTGTATGGGGTTGACGTGAACTAACTCAAACCTCCCATGAGTAATTAAACTTTCAGCTCTTAAGTGTTTGTTCACAAGGGATTGCACAACAGATTCTGGGTAAATAAAAGTTGATCTTGAGTATCACTTCCAGGCACAGACATAAAGGTATAGGTGTGAAGTGAAAGTGTGCGATGAAGGATAGGATGGAATCATCCTCAGATAAAAAGTACTTAAAAGTGTCATGATTTATCAAAATTACCCTTGCAGAACAAATCTTTTGGGTAAAGAAGAGTATTAAACACCTACACGTTCCCACATATTCCTAGAAACATGTTCCCTTGAGAGTATCGATTGAATGGAAGGAAGCGTCGTTGTTTTCAATGAATCAAAGGTAGTGGGAGCACTTCCGTCAATTTAACAATGTGTTTTTGATTTTTAAGGAAAATATTTTCGTATAATAAAGCGAACATCTAGGTTAAAGGATATTTGATATGGATTCATAGCCAAAGGGATGAGTCTTTAGAGTCTTTGTGTTGTCACTCAAAGAGTTGTTTGTACTTTGGGACTAAAATCTATCTATTCTTCTTCAAATGTATCATTTCTCTCATCTCTCAACACATTAAGGGAGAGATGGGTCTTCTGGCGTTTGTGTAGGTGAATTCTCTGTCTGCACAACTACCCGTCGTTTCTCCTCCAGTAAACCGTATGTGACAAATCCATTAGAGCCTCTTAGGTCAAATCACAGACTTTGTCAGTGGCAGATGGAGGAAAGAATGAGATGCGATTGAAAACCTCATCATGTTCTCCTGTCTCTATTGTTTGCTCTAATGACTACAGCTGGGAGAATGACATTTCTCTACGGAGTTGTAAGTGTATACGGGTTCCGAGCGTATTATTTTTCAGGCGTTAACAACGTTCCTTCTCTGGCAATATACCTCATTTTTGCAGATTCTTTCATGCGCGACTAACAAATACTTTGGTTGTGCGATGTAGTAAATCTTAACGCAGAGAATTCTGAGAGTCGTACGACTTCATTTAGTTGCTTGAACATTTTAACGATGTTATCCGTGATAAAAGGAAAATGTACATCTCAAAGTCCCTAGATTGTCTTAGGTTTTAGGTTGGTTATTGGAAACAGAACTGTGTGATACCAGAGGCAGAAGCAAGTGCAATGGGAGAAGTTGGGAAATTCTTAGGTACAGTTTAAAGTTACAATAAAGGTGACAGGTCTTTTTGTTTCTGGAGAAATACTGGAGCGATTTTGTAATAAAGAGTGTTTGTAGTAAAAAAGGTGAGTATGAGATAGAATGAGTTCCGAGATGATTTAGTGTTCCAATATTGAACTAACTGAACCTACCTTCCCATTTCCTTTACGTAACTTTCTTTATATCCAATTGTGAGTAAGTATGTGTATGTATGTGTGTGTAAGTGAGTTACTCGAACATTTTGCTGTGACTAGACCATAAAAGTTGATATAGCCAGACCAGGCTTTCTATACTTTCTCCGGGATTGCACGGAGTGAAGTGAATCCAATCAGTTCTGTCGATTCCTTGGATGAAATTGCAATTGGTCACTTTCGGTTATTGCGTTCATGACGATTATTACATTGACTGGATGGATCTTCTTGTTTCCCATCAATACTGCATGAGCACGTTTACTTTTCTTTAAGAACACAGTCTGAGTGCATTTTTATGTTCGGTTTTTGGTGTGAACAAATATTCAGGATAACTTTTGAGAGTCTCTTGGTGTTTCTCTGTTATGACAAATTGACAGTGGGAAAGCATATTTGCTCATGGGCGTTGACAAGGCTTGTCAGTGGGATTCATTTTTCATGTTTGTTTGTGTGCGAAGAGAGACTGTGATTTAGCGTATAGCAGGTTCATTCTCATGCTAAGCTTAAGTACACATATATTTGGAGTATCTGAAAGATTTCTGTTGAAATGTGATACTTCAGCAAAAGTATGGATTTCCAATCCTAACTAAAGTCCCAAATCCCTTTCTTCATTTTGAAATTTTCCATTGCCTTTTCTTGGACACAGAAGAAGAAACTTCCAAAGGAGACGGGGAAAGTGTGCCAGTGAATTATGATACTTGTGCAAATATGTGGACTTTAGTGGGACATGATTTGACAGCACATAGCGAATGGTGACTTTTACAGTTCACAATGCACAACTTCTGTGGTGAATGACATCGACTGTGAATCGATTTGTAATGACTCATTAAGACTTTCGTGGAGGATTTGTCAATAATAAGACATAAAGTAGGTCCACGCAAGGAAGAAGCTTGCAATCAAAAACACCCCGTATAATTCCCCGTCTCTCACATAATTATATAAGTACATAATGTAGTTTTAAATATCTAATTGCTTATAAATAGAGGACGTTATATAGGTGACATAGCAAACGCAAAGAAGTGGCTGACACAAAGAATATTGGATACACTTACGTGTTACGCCAAAGACTGTTGGAACGTCCTTAGATGCGGTTTTTGGAAAGCTAATTCGTCAGCAATACTTACACAAAGGGATTCAATTAGGTTGAGCTGAAGTGCAAGAAAAGAGTATGACACAATTGCTCGAGTTGTTTAATTGGTGAAGGAATAAATAAGGTGAGAGATGAGGTGCTGTTGGATGCTCGTGAGACAATCTGGGGAAAGTAAGAGCAGCACGCACTTTGCTCCTCCACACTGGACGATTACGATAGACTGGAATTCAAAGGATTCCAGCTTTCTCTTTTGATACTTTTTACTCAGAATCTCGTGATCCACTGCTCAAGACTTGTCCGTTGAGTTTAACGGTTGCTCCTGTTTCTGCATATTGGTCGACCAACCTCACAAAAATATAAACGCCTCTGACAGAAGAAGACTTTCTCTCTCGTGTATTATTCTATCTGTTCAAACAGAGCCTGCGTCTGTCCGGTGGTGTCAGAACCTTTCATTTCCATGTTGTTGGTACACACACACGGTTAACTTTGCATGTGTTTAGGTAAAATAAACGTGAGAGTGTATTGAACACCAAAACCAAACCATGAGTAATACATGAGAGAGAGAAAGTGTAGACATGATAAGAGTTAGTATGTGACTATGTGAGTGAGCTGGGATTGGAGAGCAGTGGCAGTAAAATAGTGATCATCAGTGGTTTAGGAATTCTGGTGAACCTTTCTTCTTGGTGTATTTGAAGCCCTCGGAGGATTCAGAAGAAACAGACAAGTTTATTTAGTAATAAAACAGGGTGACTACACGCAGATAGACTGAGGCACTGTGCCTTCTCTTTTTATTTTATTTCGGTTCTAACTCATTAAAACTGATGGTAGGGCTAAAGATACACCCATCTGGGGTTTATCGTGGGGTGATAATCTTTACAGGGAGAAAGCAAGAAATGATGATGTGATAATGTGCTGTGAAAATTCTAGATGTTCCCTCAAGCTCTTTATTTTCTTTCCGTGCTGTTGGCTGTTGGTGGGTTCAAACTTTTCAGAGTAAAGCCAAAGAGTTAAAACCTATAATGAAAGGATGGGAAGTTGTGAAGTGTAAAGCAACACCGGTGAAAGTGCTTTCAGGTTCTCTATTTCAGGTTTGGAAAATATGAGAGGCATGGTTTTGACAGAATTTAGGAAAAAATCGGTTGAATGCGTGTTGAAGTTGAGTTATTTCACGTGTGTGTTGAATTTGACACGCCACGAGCAAAGTGGAAACCAACATTTTATTCAATTGTTTGGTATACTTATTTAGTATTAAAATTTTATAAGATACAAGTTTGAAATCCCTTATGAATGATTTTTTATAGATCCAATGCTCAGCTACTTCTTGGGAGCTTAAGTTGTAAACTGCATGTGTGGAGCACTTTGAGATTTGGATGTATATTTACATTTAAATTAGTTGGTTACATAATTACAAATTAAAAGTATGCGAGTTTATATATAGCTCCGTGTATGTAAATTGATCATAGCTACCATCTGTGTGAATAAATTAACAATCTGGTTCATGAAGTATGCATAATGCATAATCATCATGCTATAGATTCATTCGCAGAATTATTGAGTTTGCCACGCTACAGACTTATAGAACGGACACTTAATGAGCTTTAAGAGTAATTCAACTAGTTTAGACCACTTTAGATTTAATCTAAAATAAATAATCACTCTGTAAATATCTATTACAATAGATTACATAAAACTACACACCCTGCTCATCAAATTGTTCCACGAACTCATTCATTTCAGCTTTTTTCATACATTCAATTCACCAATACTGTACAATACTATTTGATTCTATTGCATAATATATTCTATTATAAAAGAATTGTTAATGACGCAAGTCAACATTTTGACTAATGAAGAAAGCTGTGCCAATTCACAATTTAGGTCCCTACCTTCCAGCTGTGCTTCATATCACGTTAAAGATAATATTCTTAGTAAATACATTTCATACCTCGGTGGAACTTAATTATCAAAACATTTCCTAAGGGAACGAGCCCCGGAAGTGTGTGGCTGAATAATTTCATGCAATAAATATAAACACCACACAAATACGCACCAAAGTTTGTTTGAGGTAGGAAGGTTTCTTCACAACTGTTTGGAGCAGAAAGAAGACTTATTATTACATACAGAAAGAATTTTAGCTTTGTTATTTCTCTAGCGTTCCTCATCCTCTGGACTGTATAATTTGTTTTGAAAGAAAGCAGAACAAGGATAAAATAATACAGTCGCATTATGAACACTCAGGTACATCAAAATATTGCATTCTTCCACTACAATGTTCACAACATCGGTTCAACAAGCCTATTGAAAATTGTGTAAGTATACAAATACACTAATTGTTTCAACGGAATCAGTATATGCATAATTATATTCTACTCAGGTTTTATCATTAAACATGGTATTTTCCGGAGAGCGACAAGTAGGCGTTTGAACTCCCGATGATTTTGCAATGTTATGATGTTAATCAACGTTCATCACTGCACACCTACGCAGAGTATTCCCAAAGTGTTTAAAGTTTCGTTGCATTGATCAGAGTACAGTTATGTGGGTAGACGTTAATTACTAAAGAGCATGCTTTTAATTCCCATAAACTAGGGTTCATCCTACTTACAAACACCTAAATTCATCTATTGTTACTTGCTTAAAACACCATGTATGTTTTATAATGCAAATACATCAATACCCAGTAATCTAAGCTAATCTCATTGTGCAGTCTGAAACATAAATATTGTGGAGTATCAATATATTCATGTGGATTAAATATTAGTAATGTGTAACATTTTAAAATTCTCGTTCATGCGCTCTGAGATTAAATTCACATCCGGTGAGATTATGACATTTGACAATCACTGGGTCCACCGGAGACGTCTCTAACTTGCTGTTTGACTTTCTTACTGGATCTCCTCATGAGACTGCGGCTCCTGGGTTTATTTCTATTCGATAAAGCACTGTCTTCCGTGAGAAACTGTTGGTATGAAGGACTGGAAGGGTTTTTCGTTGGAGTGCTCCCTCGACTGCTGGACGGGGTGGAAGGTTGAGGTGGTGAGCTTCCAAAGAAAGTGGAGGTTGCAGATGCTGCACAAGGAGAGCGAGGCATAAGTGCCGGTGACTTGGAACCAGCGTGAGCACTCGAACGCCTCTTCAAACCGGTATCATCGTTTTCAATGTGAATCTTGGAAAGAGGAACGAAGCTACGGAACACATCTCGTATATTGATGTCATTCTTAGCACTGCAATCGATAACCTTGACTCTACAAAGAGAAAGTTAAATGTATGTTAATACAGACAATGTAATGAGAGAAGACAGAGAATGAGAGTGATGATAAAGGAATGTTTGATTAATAATTAGAGAAGTCAGGGAGAAGTTGAAGAAGGTATCACGATCATCGATTTCTCCTATTCAGACTTTACCATTGAGTTTTGAGTGACACATCTCATTACCTCAAGGCTGGCCAAGAACACTCGAGCCAGTCACAGACTTCATCATACTGAACCGTTCGATTAATTAATCCTACATCAATTTTGTTCCCCGCAATCACGATTGGTATGTCTTCGAAATCAGCCCGCTGCTCACGAATCTCTTCGAAGAGGCTTTTGACAAGATCAAAAGTTTCGCGATTGTCCACTGCATAGGCGACGAGGAAGGCGTGAGCAGTTGCTATTGAAAGTCGTCTCATGGCTGGAAACTGGATGTCTCCAGCTGTGTCAAGAATATCCACTTTCAAAGTGACTGGTCCGAAGTCATACTCCTGGTTGTACAAATCCTCGACAGTTGGCTTATACTTATCCGAAAATGTATTGACCAGGAAGCGTTTCACAATCGAGCTTTTCCCCACTCCTTGTCCTCCTAATGTGACCAATCGTATTCGCTCATAATCTCCCATTTTTCTTGCTGGGTGACCCCAATTTCCGTCTTACGAGATCTCAAGGTTCATCTTCTTGGCAGGGAACCTGTAATATGCATCATAGAAAGACAGCTTGTTATTAATCACGGATGGTACTGACTTACTGACACTGGGCTGTATATGAACCCTAACTAAATTGCTGACTAGTTGCTAACTGAAAATAAGCTGGGACAGGAATAGAAAGCTGGGAGCAATTTAAAGCTAGTTTAGTTTAGCTTGATGAGGCAAAGGAAAAGAATTATGAATTGATGAGTGGGTAGTGGCTGGAGTTACTTTTAGAGTATCCCTACATATGAAACGTATTGCTGATGCTGCATTGATTGCCCATGGGCTGCACTTAAGTTGGAAGCACTCTGGATCAAAACCCATCATCCATCCACGACAGGAATACGATTTAACCACCTACAACCTACGAGACATTCTAATCAAACATTGATACGATGACTTTTATTGTCCTACAGCAACTTTTACTACTTCCAAAATCACCATTGATTTTTACCACTAGAGAGTTGGATAATTTGAACTACATGCAACACGAAGAAGGACGACGATACATGGATCAGAAACCAATCTATAATCTACCGTGCATCCATCATCATGACCAACTTACAAGGAACTGGGAAGGACTGGTAATGTCGGGTCTGTGCTCAGTTGTGACTTATGATTGTTCTTGGAGCAATTTCTAGTATCTCCATTCGTTGATAAGTTCATGACATGCATTACCGAAATGAATAGTCTAATCCTTGATATCTAGTTCAGTTGTTCAGTATCCCAAGTAGGAAGTTACATAGAAAACGAACTGAAAAGGACGAACGGCTTATTGTTCCCCCTTAGTACCTTCAACTAAATTGGTTGTACTTAAATCAAACTATCTCTACTCATCCGTTGAGGGAATGCAATTTTATCGAAAACGACTTTTGATACAATTAAATTACCATTATAATGAGAAAATGGAAGGTACATGTGGGTTCTGGAAAGAGAGATAGAAAGAGATATCGCAAAGAAGTAAAAGCTTTTCAACTTTCATCTACAGTAGGGATGAGTGGGAAGGACAGAGAAAGGCTAACCAAATTGAGTCATCTTGTACTCCCGTGTTATCATCATTTGTCACCTTTGGTTCCACTCATCCGTTCATTTCCCTTCTGAGTGGGTTGAGCAAATGGCTAATTTAGTAATTGGAAGTGTAGGCAGATATAGTTGGCTAAATGGTGGGGAAATCCGGTCCCTACAACTCCCTAGTGCTTCTTCTGTTCAGTGTAATCATGTCAACTTGAGTTTGATACGGGTGGGATGGAACATAGAAGACACATATGTAGACCTGAGTAGCTCTTCCTGTTCAACAGAAGCTACTAGTTAACATGGGTTTTTATTCACCTTTTACTTTTTGGCAGCCTTTGCACTTAAGAACCTTGAGATGAAACAACTGTATTCACTATGAGTCTACAAGATGAAGAAGACAAGCATTTTGTAGAATGCACAAAAGTTCAAAGAATTGTGACAAATATGCTTCTATGTTATACAAGAAAGATTTTTGTCCGGGTGAACGATATACATGCACCTTATGTTGTGTTGTGTGTGTCTCTCTTGCTAAGGAAGGAGTGACACTGCATGAATTTTGTTTATCAGATGTGAGACTCAACCAGGGAGGGACTCATACAAAGTGAAAGTATAAAGTGGTGGTGTAACAATGGGAGACAAAAACGGTGAAAGGGATGTGCAAGGAGATATTGTGTATGCATTGGCCCATCTCTTATCGCTTTCACCAGACGTGACCGAGTTCTCCATCCTGATGATGATCTTGTCTTGTCAATCCATAGCATAGGATGTATGTAGCTATACTTTCCGCATAAGTAGAAGCGTAGTAAACAGTGCCTCTTTATGGTTTACTGCACACCGTGTCCTTGTCTAAGTACATTTCTTTTTGTTGCAATAACACTTATCTCCATTATGACATGGATGTCCAAGTAAAAAGAGATATTGACGCATTGTCAGAAGTAACGAGGTAAGGAGTAAGTATATGAAAGGTAGTAGTGTAAGAGAAGAGGATAAAATTCAAGATTAACTCATGCAAGAAATGAATCCTTGACTTATCATAACGATCTTTATCTTTGCTGTGTATGTATTGGGTAATGGGAATGCATTGAAATATACTTGAAAGGAAGAAGGACGAAAGGTAGAAATGATGAGAGATGGAAGAACCTCTGCTTTGGTACTGTGTGTCCTAGAATAAAGAAAAAGCACCTCAAATGTCTCCAAGAGTCAGTAGGGTTTCACGTATAATGGTTTCTATGCTTTTTCCCATGAATTCCACGTACAACGTTGGTCGGGTAAAAGGATGCTTAACTACGAGTTCACAACTAAATTCCTCGCTTTCTTTCTCTCGTTCTGTGTGGGATGTTCTCTCTTGATTTTCTACGAAATAGAGGGATGCTTAAGCCACACAAAATCCTGGTGTGTATGTGTCCCTCGTCTTTAATACTCTTTAACATCTCCTTACAAAGAATTCCACTTCTCTTTCCAACCACATGCGAAAGTAGTTGTGAGTTTGGAAGTCTCTGGAGACAGAGTGGAAACAATAAGTATTTTCTAATCACTTGTTCAGACTCTCACAATTAAGCTGGCAACATTTAAACCCAGCTTAGGCTTTGTTAGGATAAGATATCCTAAGGCTCATCACGTTGGTTTGCTGTTAGCAGGCGTATGTAATCCGTTGAAGAGCGAACTGATTGCTGTTTACTTCGCTGCTTTCACTGTCCTCTTGGCTTCCACTTACACAAATCATTCCAGTGGAAATTGTAACCAATGTCGGTTGTAATCATATTGTTGCTCCTTGCTTATCTTTCTGTGGAATTTCGTAGAATATATTTTATTCGCTTGGCAATGAAATGACTACCTGCTCTGTATGGAACAAGGACCTCTGCTAACGGAATATTCGATAGTAATATCCACTCCCATAAGTTTTAGAGACGTCAATAGACCTTGGTAGTTGATTGTGGTAGAAGTTATAGAAGTACAAGTGTATATAAGAGTAGTTGCGGTGGGTTTCAAGTGGAGTCAATGACGAATTCAGGGGCCACAATTTGCATATCTTGTATCTGAGGCGTCATAATGTGGTTGAAATTGAGTAATCATTATTATCGTGGCTTGTGCACTTCAATCTCTTGAGTGATTGCGTAATAGTGGGAACAAAATCTAGAGCATCTGGTGAAAGTAAGCCAAACAGCTTGTGCTTCCAATAAGTAAGGTTTTACGATGGACTATACTGTTGGATGTGTTTATATGCTGTGGAGTGAGCAAGATGTAATTCAGTTAGTTATGGGATAACAAGCTGACCAGAAGATGGGAGAGACAGCAGCAGAGCAATTCAGAAGGGTCACTTGAGATGAGTGGATTTGTTTCGCCTCATGATTACCAACTGCACGTTAATAATAAAGGGAGTGAATATGAGGGCGCAGCTTGAGTATCATTAACTGCGAGCAGACTTCAGGAGAGAGTTGTGAAGTTTAAATTTGTAAATTAGATTACGTGGAGTAGTAAAGTGGTGAAAGACTATTTCTGGGATGCAGTGGTTTTCTCTTTTGACTGGCAACTTTCCCTCTGGAATACAGAGAAAGGAACTGCAGACCTCTTTCACAGAGTAGTAATCTCATTACAGTATCTTTCAGCAGACACTCACAAAACCCCCATGAAATATACAAAGATGAAGAGTTCAGCTGATTTACACGAAAGGTAGGAATTTTCCGATTCAGAATACATTTACAAAATCCCGTCTACTCGAGAGACTGCAGTCAAGTTTTGTACTCAATTTTGCTTGTATCATAACCGAGAAGGAAGATAATGAGCCAATTTATTCATTTGTAATCTGTGAATGATAGACTCTCTGGAGTGTTATACTCAAATGTAGTTAAAATTATTGAGCTAATAAAACAAAACCCACAGAGAGATTTGTTGACGGTAATAAGAAATTCATAGAGAAGGAAGAAGGATGGAGGAGTGAAGTGGACGTAATGAGGTTCCATCATGTGGGTTTGTGTTTAGTGGTTGTTTGAAGAATTATATTCCAGTCGCAGTGACACTGATAAACTAACAATGTTTCATAAAAACTGAATGCCAACTAAGTCCCGGAGATTGACGCTAAGAAGTCCTTCTGAATCCAGATTTCCGTGTTTGAAATTCTACTGCTGTAGTTGAAGCAATGAAAACACAAGTTGTTTTGAAGGACATAATCCCTTCCTTCAGAAAATGTCAACAGATTCTGAGTTTGTTGTGTTGAAGTGAATTGAGCTGCCCTGGAGAAAGTCGTGTTGCAGAAGATGTATTTGTAAAACTAGGACCATTTCGTTCACCGCCATATAAATGCGAACGTATTCATATTCATAGTAATAGTGAGTGTTGTAAAGTGTGTCATAATTAAGGGCTCATTAAGTAGAAGTAATTGATTCAACTACGAAAGTCGAAAATATATTTAATTGTACAACTTTAGAATCTTCTAAATTCCAGATAATTGAATAAGTTCCCTTGTTAAGAATTGAATTGAATTCTACATAAATGTGAGAAACAAACAACGGCTCTCGAAGAGAACGCGATATTTTGAAGGTCGAAATTTCTATTGTGCTTAAAAGTTTCTCATGTACCTGGAGAGGAGATTGACTTTAGAGTGAAATCAAAGAAATTTGTTTGTGCTTTTGCTTTTTCAAAGAAATCAAAAGGTTTTAGTGAGCAAAGATAATTGGTCCAGTAGGGATAGAAAGTAGTAGAAAGAACTAAGAAATTGAAGTGCTTTTTTGTACAGTTTGGAATTTACTTTAAATCCCAGATAAGCTTTGCCTGAGACTTTTTGTTTACAATAGTTAAATTTGCCTATAAAAGTCGTTTTGTCGCGAGCACTTTAAATTACTCAAAGTTTCTATGTTTAAACACTTATTACGCAATTATTCAGGTAAGTCATCATGTGAATAAGTCTATAGGCACTATCAATAAATATTACGTACGTGCATCATCACTATCGTATTGTGAGTGATCTACTGTCTGACGCAGCAAAAAGTAGAGTGGAAGATCAAAGCAATAATTTCTTCAAACAATCAAATACATCTTCACTCTTTTGATCTGAAGGAGAGTAGCTTTATGAGTATTCTATGTGAAAGTAACTTTTATTTCCGAAGCCCGACCACCGACCACAGGAAAACAAAGTTTCTCGACTTTCTAGAAATCTCTCAATTTTGTAATTTGTTAAGAGACTAGCCGCATTTAGTCGTGAGACTATATTAATATTGTTTATAGTGTAAGAGACGTGAATACTTGAGTCTTAAAAGAGAGGAGTACACCATGTAAAAATGATTACATAATGTGGCGAGTAAATGTCAGGTGGAAAATACATTTGGGTCGTGAACAAGATTCATAAAATACCTAAAGGTAATTTGATGAGTATATGTCGGATGTTCTACACAGGCGAAAGAAGTACATCAACCCATTCGCATGTAAAGACAAGAGATAAACGATGCACAACACACCAAGTCACTCAGTACAACAAGAAAATCAATGCTTTTTCAACTCGTAAGATGTTGATTTCCCAAGGGGGCTCAATTCCTTTCTCTTTGCTACCATAAGTAATACCTTTTAAATAAAATGACAAAGTATTTCTGGAGATTGAAATTCTACCTGGAATTGTAAGTTTATCGGTCTGGATAAGTGTTTTGGAGTTCTTTTTATTGTGTGGACAGCTCTCATCATTGTGAACTGGTTTTAGTTCTTGGAAGACAAATGTTAGATTTTAGTGAGTAGAACGTAGCCGGGAGGAGGTGAAGGCTATTGTTCATTTCATGGAATATTTAGTTTCTATATGAAATTAAGAGAGCCTTTGGGACCGATAAAGTAACAAATAATATGAGACACGGTATGGAGATAACATGTGTTAGGATGTGTAAGCTCGCTTTGGGGGAAACGCAAGTTGATGAGAGTAATGGTAGTTTTGCATGATCGAACGCAGAAGTAGAGAAAGGAAGTGAGGAAAGGACAAGAACTGTTGGGACTGACAGTACATTTGTGCAAATAAAAGAGTAAATTATTATACTCTGTGTTTTCGTGTGAGAACGCGCAATGATTGTACTACACACGATCAACAGAATTGCGAATCACGCCAAGGTATCATGACACTGTAGACATTGATACTATTGTAGCACCTCAACAGATTTGCCAGTTTATCGTCAGGCCTGACAATGAGTCAATCACAACTCGTGCATTAAGGGAATGGCTGGAGAAAGTAAGTGAAAGGAAACAGATTAGAGAAATCCATGCTTTCTTGTAATCTTGTAGAAAGGATTCAGGAGAATCAGCGCACAAAGGCTTGAGAATGAATTGGTGGATGATATTCAACCTTCTCAGTTTGAGATATTAAATGAGTAACATTGGTAAAGACGAAGGATAAATTCCAAAAATCCAACTTTCGACTGCGCCACAACTCTCTTTCTCTTCTTTCTGCGTGTGTCCGTATCTGTACTTCTTTAAAATGGAAGTTTATAGGATATATATTCCATTTTGGATGAGAAATTCTAAAGAAGTACTGAAGTAGATGTGTGTTACTAAGTATATATGTATGTCAAGGAACTTGACAGGCGTGATAAGGCATATGATTCCTAGTTTTATGGAGAACTCAAGACCGATGATGACGATGCGTACATTTTGAATGGAATTATGTCACTCGACACCTTAGATAAAACTTGAGTAAAAAGAAATCTAATCAAATCATACACTGACATTTTCATGTACCCTTTTCTTGAGGGGGAATCAATATAGTCAGTCATATGGGAAACGAAATGGTAGTTATGCTTCCATTCTTGTTCTAGAAATAAAGATGGGTTCATTTTCTTTTCAGTTTATTGGAGATTATAGGATGGATGAGGGGATTATACTCAGGCAGTTTGTAAGGAGTTTGTACTTTGGAAGACATGGCACTTTTCTGATTTTCTTCTTTATTCAAGTTAAATAATGAAATATATTTGAATGCTCATGAATTGCATTGTCCTAAAGAAAAGAGAAAACTTTCTCACAGGCGGAACTCGAGAATATGCATGGGCAGTAGTCATGTTCCTTCGTTTTAGTTATTCTATATGTGCAAACAGGAAGTCACTTTGACACGTCAAATTTCGAACATAAATTTTGCACAGTGCACAGAGGATGATAAAGTGATTCCCATTTTTTGTGAATGTGAAGTGTACGCCGATTATCTGGCAAATTACAAAGAAATGAAAGCCTGTGGAGACTGATTAACGATGAGTACCAGAAATTCAATGGGCTTTTTGTGTTCAATTCTGTAATGTATATTTATTTACATTCAAATGAAACTTCATTTAAAATATAGGCGCATTAGTACGCTTGCCTGAGTGTTTTCTATACTTCATTTATTTGTACAGATTTACAGATGTCTGTGTCTGTGACTGCGTACGAAATTAATGACTGGATGGTAGATACTCTACTAAAAGAACTCTACAAATCCCTACTTATCGTGTTATCTCAGGAACTTTGGATTTTCCATCGTGTAATGAGCTCGATTGAGAGTTAATTCAACGGGAAAACATCCGTTTGAGGGTTAATGTTTGATTGATGTTTATAAATCATACAATTTTGAGCTGCGCTGTTGGTTGTTATCTTGCTCAGTACTGAGCTTTGTTATTTTGGAGCCTATTGATTCAATTACTTCTTGTCTTGTTTACTTTAGGCTTTACTATTTTGGCTGTCTATTTATTTGCGAAGTGAACTTGTTATTTAAAAACAAAAAAATGTTAATGAGAGCAGAAGTCGAAATTTTGTTAGAGCCGTCACAATCAGGATTGTTGCGTTTATATAGCACAGCGTGGCACACTAATAATAATAACACGGAGTGTCTAATAAAATGGAAACTTTCTTTATGCGAAACTCTCTAGGACATTCTATTTGCTCCTAATTGTTAGGTAATGGTCTGCAGATACAACTTTGTAACTTTCTTTTCATCTTGTGAAAGTTACAAGCTTAGAAAAGTTAAGAAAAGGGAATCAAGAACTGTACTACAAGCATGTACATGGAATCCAATGTCCACTGTAAAAGTATTTGTGCTATATAAACTTGTACTAAACTTAGTTTGGAAAACAGCACAAAACAGATTCTTTTGTATCTGTTCGGAACTAATTAAATGAGGTAGCAGTTTAGTGTAATACAATATAAATAATAAATGGTCTGAAGTCTGAACTTCTTAAAACCCAACCCTTCTGTAGAGTTCATTGAATTACAAGGATTACAAATAAATGTTTGCCATTTTTAAGGATTATTTGTTCGTGCCTTATTGCAAGCATTCACGATTTAACATTAGACTGTGAGTTTCTGGTGTAATTGACTAATTGAACGTGTCCATTCGTACCCAATAACTGTTGACAGTTCACGGAGTAATGAGTTCCACCACATTCAACATGACTGAATACACGATTCCAGGTATTCCACAATTAGAAGCACGTTTGTATTGACAAGAGTGCAAGATTCTGAACACACAGCTCATTATAAATGGATTCTAGAAAACAGCCACATCAAAGTTTCTTTTCGATATAAAAACTGTTTGTCCCATCAGTGTTCTCATTGGAGTTTTAAGTGATTCCTTTCAAGTAGTTTATTTATCTGAAAGTTTTCATATTAAAGTTGGTTCACTGGTGGTGTCTATTGGGTTTCAAATTATGCTTCTTTAGCAGAGATGCTAGACACCAACTCTCCGATATTTTTTCTGTGTATAAGGTGCCAATAACCGTAAACTGTAAACTCCAATGCATATGATCATTTGGGGAAAGAGCCTACCGGGATCTATCAGATCCCATGTAGGATGAAGGGAAGTATTCTTATTTGAGAAAAATGATGGATCTGTCACGAACTTTCAGCTGGGGTTGACACTTTCATCGAAAAGTTTCAAAAGTGGTACAAGCTAGCAGCAAAGTGGTCTATTAGTTTTCATCATGTTATGACGTGATGAGAGTGAAAGCAAAATGTTTCTTTTTTGCCGCATCGTGTACTACGCTAGCTGCTTGTTAGCTTAATTCTATTCACTACTAAGGTGTAATGGTACGACGATACTAGACTGCACAAAAATAAAAGGGCAGAGAGAAATGTTGCTCAAAATTCTCTTTAAACTAAAATTCGTTGATGGAAAAGTTGTTGAAAGCATTTGAGATAAAACAGCGCATAAAGTGGATGTGAAATATGAATAGCTTTAATTGTGTGGTTTTCTGGCAGAGTAGCATTTTCTTGGAACTGCAAGTGAAAGTGACTGCAGGAGCAATGTCTCAACTCGATTTAGGATTAGTCTTAAAGTCTTACCTTTCAAAACTTTAGCTTCCTTCATCCGTCTTCTTTCAAGGCCTTGAAGCCTTTATAACAAGTAAAGGAAGGAACTGCAGTGTTATTGTCATTTGTCACTAAATTAACCGAGATGTGTGTGTGGAGCATGTAACGGATAGGATAAAGGATATCTCTATAGCATATTCGCGTTAATCTAAGAGACCCATTTTGTACCAAGTTGAGCAATACAGAGGAAGGATGTGAATTGTACATAAGCTGATGTTTACATAGCCTTTCAATCCCTGGTCGTATATTTCCTCAGAGCTTTGGAATGACATACTATTTTCCAAATTAATTTTCTTGAGCAAGGCTCCCCCAGTTCCTGTGTGTCTCAAATAACTTAAATGTCGTGAGTGAAAGTGTACACATGATGTATGCAGCTTGTGTTGTGTGTATTATTTATCATTTACTGCAACTGATAGCGTGGGTTTCTCTTGATATAAGTAGGGACTCTATGGATTACCTTTGACCTTGAAAATCTTTTTATGTGAAATCAAACAGGGATTTTTACTTAAGGGGAGTATCATTGAATATACACGGAGTGATGTATGATGTCTTACCTCTAAGGGATGAAGTGGTGATGAGTCACGGGAGTTTTTCAGAGAAATGCGTCTTTCTCCATGAAAATGCAGGATGATCTCATAGGATGTTGAATACGTAAGGTGAAATTCAATTTGGGAAGCTGACACTTTTACTAACGGGGAATGTTATTAGTTGGCAAAAGAACAACTCGTGAAGAAGTGTGCAAATAGGGTTGTGGTGTACCAGAGAAGCCACCTGCCAACGCGATGGAAAGGTGAGAGACTGGAAGGGAGAGAAAGATGTACGACGAGGTTTCTTGCTTTCACTCCGGTGCCCGTGTGCCAAGTGAACCACCTCACTCCGTTCTGCACTCCGTAAAATAACTCTGAGAGACTGCTGAGTGTAGAGCCGAGTAAAAGTCGGATGGATGTGTTGAAAGGGTGTTCTGTCCGGAAAGATGGATGTTGAATTTGGAGAGTAAGGACAAGTGTATTGTCGATACATTTCTTAGCACACTTAAGTCAGTCCAGGTTTTCTCTGCTAAATGACCGGGTGAGGTACTTAATCAGGACTACTTGGGAGAGAAGACTGGGAAGAGTGTGGTCCCTGGTTATTTATGGATTTGGAAATGAGACACTGAATTAGGAAATCAAAATCCCAGATTTACGAGGCTTAATGGAGTATTCTACGCTGTACAATACTGTACATGTAGGCCAATGCTGAATTGGAATCTGTTTTGTGGAAACTTTAAGACCTTATACTGAATTTGTAAAACTAGTTCTGTCGGTTTAAAACTGTGATAGTTATGGTGTACTACTTCAGTTCAATGGTCTATTGTTAAGTATGCACATGCAGCTTGTTAGTTGACGATATCAGTATAAAATACCAAAAATATTATAACAGCGACTGAATTTCTCGAGTTAGGAGGGTTTGAGCTTATTATCTTTTGGGTAAACAAAATTAAGAGACAAATGTCAAGTGTACTTCGTATACAGTCTTAAGCTTTTTATTAGGAATGGGTAAGAAAGTTTTTGTTAGATAGCGATTAAATGTTCATTTATCATGAGAGGTAGTTTCCAATTACACCCGTTTGGATGGAAAAATACCCATTGAAGCGAATTAGGTTGCAGGTTAATTGGCATCCAGTGAGAAATTCGACGTAATTCTGCCAACACTGGACAATAAATTGCTGTAATCCTGCAATTATCGTTAGAGAATAATTCCCTAATCTCCTTATCTACTATATCCGCTTGCATTAGCTATACAAGGGCCTTCCATGCTAGTTTTCATCTAAGGGATTAGAGTTTACTTTGCTGAGAGTGTCCACGAGTCGTAAGACAGTATCACGTTGAACTAAGAATGTTTCACGAGAGTTCTGCGTTTAGATAACTTGGGTGTTTTTTGGCATTCCACTACGCATCAAAGAGAAAGCATGGACTAGACATCTAGAGATGAAAGTGGGAAGTTCCCTGAGAATCTAAACTTTCTATCGCTGATTGCCGTGAAGGGGAATGTTGGTGTCAGCGTGGGCTCTTTATATTTCCTCGCGATGTGAATCGATGCTTGATACAAAGTAGCGTGTAATTGTGTAAAGTCTTTGAAGCTTCACGTATACTTCCTATCAAACGACGTTTATGATATGACTCAATCAAGCGATGCAAGCAATGTGATGGATGAGTTGAGTGAAAGTTAATTAAGATTCCTCAAGCAACAACTAATTAATTGCTCAAGGACTGTCCTTGAACTTACGCTGGCTGATACTGAGGAGCTGAAGGTGGGCGATATGGTATTTGGATTGTAAGGTAAATCGGTCCGACTTTTGTAGATCTAGTCTTGTGTAAAGTTCACCTTGTGTTGTTCAGCTAGTAAGTTTCAATTACTCTCTGGTGTCTGGAGTATTGGTGCCATTGTCATTTAACTCAATAAATTGCATGACGTGCGTTGAATTCTTAGACGAGGACATGAATGATTGTGCAGAAGCTCGAAAACCCCTTAATTCCGTAATATAATCCCACGGAGCAAACCATTTATTTTATTGAGAAACACGATTTGATTGATTATTTATTAATTGTTTATAATTTCATATGAACTGACTATAAGTTCGATTATAACATTTTCAATGATGTGTGAGAGTTGCAGAGAGAAGAATATTCAATTTCGTTGTGCATTATTGTTAAAAATGCATAAATGATTAGAATTAGTGAATCTCACCGGAAGAAAACACTCATATATCCACATGCAAGTTGATAATTCATCAAAGCGTTAGAATTTTGATGAGATACCAGTTAAACATATTTATGGTCCATGCTTCAACCGTTGACCGTGTACACTTAGAAATTTACACTTTCCCTCAGGTTACATCATCTCTTATAAAAAGGAAATAATAATTAATCAACCTCCAGTTACTACTGGAGTTCAGTATCACAATAACATAAGGTAGTAGACCACAGTTATTAGATTACACAACTTTATTTGCTTTTTCGCGATGCGTAATATAGATAAGTTATAAAATTATTCAGCTATCAACATATATTGTGCTTAACCAACAGTGCTACATAACTGCAGACTTTTCTTAATCTAGCATTAGATAATTGAGTCATTAGAAACAAACTGAATACAAAATAAAAATGCTATTGTCCTATTGGAATATATTTTGATGTGCGTGTTGGATTGGAATCAATCTGAAATACAAACACGGCTAGATTAAATGTTAAGCAGCGGCTGTGTAATGATATTGAGATGACTAGGACAAACGACAGCCGTCAGGTCCTTCCGAGGCATCCTGAACTTGTTTCTTGACTTTCTTGCTGCATCTCCTGATTAAGCTCCGACTCCGAGGTTTATTCCTACTGAATGGACATTGAATGGTGGGATCCTCCGCAGAGAGGAATTGTGGAGATTGACGCGATAACGCGGAGGGACTAGCAGGACCTCGGCTGTTAGGTGTGTTGTACCCGCTTCCGAACCTTCCAAATATGGGCGATGAAGGTTGAGTTGGCGTGGTTGAAGTCGAGGGTGACCGGTTCTTTGATTTGGAACCTGCATGAGCACTGAGTCTCCTCTTTAGTCCACAATCTTCTTCTTCAGTCGGCTCTCGAACTGGGATTTTGGCGAGATGAAGAAATGAGCGAAATACTTCGTTTACGTTGGCTCCTTTTTTGGCTGAGCATTCCATGATTTTTGCTCTGGAAAGATAATGATTAAGTTTAATTAGTCTGACGCAGTGCAGGTATTTTAAGTTTATTCATGGCAGAGCAAGATGAATAAAAAACAATGTGTTCGTTAAACCATAGGGAAGAAGTCTATAGTGAAAACTCTGTGGTGTGTATGATGTTGGAGTGTGGTTGTGGGTTTTGAAGTAATTGATGTGTATTGTATATACTACTCATTTGCCTACTTAGGGAGGAATGTATTACACATCTGAATTGAAAATTAAAGGACGCTATTAATAAAGCATGAGTGGGTGAGTGCATTTGAGTTGAGGGTGGTCCTAGTCCTCATTTGAAATGTTAAGAAAGGACATGGGAGTCAAGTTCTGCTTCCTCCGAGAGTGTCTATATATTATCTCTGAGGTAAATCCAATTAAGGGTGCCAGCAAAATCCATCAACTTTCCATCATTACTATTAAATCAAGAGAGTTGTCTTAGAAGAGTGTAATATAGTGAGTGGAGAAAGCACTGTGTGGTGTGTAATGGATCTCTGCTGAGACTCTCTGGAGGTACAGTGGAACTTTGAAACTGGAATCTCTCGGTTGTACTCCTTAATCTGGTGGTGTTGGAGTCAATATTGGTACTGCTTCGTTTACTACGCCTCCCTGCTCACGTATATTATTATTGAAGGATTCTATATTATGATGGTTAAGAGAGAAGTGAGGAAAACATAGTATCTCATACAGGGACATCAGGTGCTATTTAAAATTTTATATCCTCATCAAACTAAGTCTTACGCTTATGTTTGCCCTCTCTTTATCGTTCAAGGCACACTTTCCTAAGTTATTCCTTCACATCCGCTCACATCTCGCTGACGGCTGGAAATATTACGCGTTTATGTATTATGAGCGGTTTTACTTTACCAGAGAAATGGCTTTCTCTGGTCAAATAATGCTTAGTGTTATGTATGCACCCATACTAGGAAGGGAGGGTGGAGTACAGTTTCTATATTTTTCTAGGCCGGATTCATAAAGAGGTGCTGAGGAAAGTGAAGAAACGAGGGAGCAGTAAATGACTATTTACATGTAAAAGACCAAAAGGCAGTAGTTAATATGGAAAGCATCTATAAACTTGGAATCTTAAGAGTTAAAAAAATGGGTGGCTGAAGAAGAACTGCGCATAGTTAGGTGAATTTGGGTAAAAATTAAATTATGCAAAGTCTAATTTATTTTGATAAAGGAGAATTCAATCTTTGACACAAACACAAGTTTAGATTGGGTTTTTTTCTTATGCGCATTTTGTAGTTGTAAACTTTCTCTGCTTTATGTAGAGTGGAACTGCGTGTGAAAGTAGAAAATTGATCACACGAAAAGGATGGGAAAGCGATAAATAAATTTATTTCGTTTATGGTTTCGGGAAGCACGGGAATCAGGGAATGAATGGGTAGATTTAAGCCAAGGGAGGGTGGGAAAGTCCTGATTTTTGCTGTGTAGTTCGAACTATGAGATATCCAAGTTTTGCACAATGCGATATTGTAGTGATTGTAGTGAAAAAGATGGTTGGCCTTTTTCAAATGATATTTGGGTCAAGATATTTTCGCTACGTGGACATATTGAGTTAGTTGAGTGAGTTAAATGTAAGTGGTGGAAATATGATAAGGTTATGTTAGGGACATGTCCTTCAACCGTCTGTACAGGAAGTCCTCCCCTTTAACAGTCTTGAAAATTCCTTAAACGTGCTCTTAAATGGCATTGCATTTAAATTAATCTTTCGCATCCCACAATTCTCGAGTTTAAGAAAAATCGCTTAAAACCTGTTAATCATCTTAGTTTCTTTGGGGTGTGTGATATGTATGATACAACTATTGACAGCTGCTCAGAATGAAAGGAAAGAACAATTATTTTAGATCCGTTAAATTTTTTGGGTTTTTAAAATACTTAAATTCGATGCTACAATATAAAATATATTCGATAAACAGAAGAAATAAGGGCGAATAAAAACTATACTGCGAGCTAGTGCGAACTATGAACTTGTTAAAAGTGATAGCGATTATTCATTATGTAGGAGTGATCCAGATTGTGTGTGCGATTCAGCAGGGAACACGAAGCTAACCAACAAACTTCCAATTGTATTTTTGCAGAAAAGCTGAAGAATAAATTAGTTGCATGAGAAAGGATACTTTGTTAGTTGAAGTTGAAAATCCTTGGGATTTCACAAGCCTTTTGGTTCATAAAATAGAACTTGGTAATGCACACACAACATGTTTTACGGTTCTGCTACTGATAGACAATAAAGAATGCTGTCTGAGTTACAAATCTAATTATATTACTGCTTCTAGAATAACTTGATTTGGATTGGATTTGGAGCATCCTACTCTATAGGGGAACGATGAACGAGCGGATGTCTCGAGTTAACTGTTTCTCGTGTGTGTAACTTGTTTTAGTTCACTTTGCGAAACTCAAAGAGACTTTTCATGTGATATTTGAGACTCAATTACAAACCTACCGGACTGAGATACCTTGAGTGAATGAAGGATGACACAATATACTGAAACGGTGTCAAATTGGTCTCGTGAAGTACTTGTGTGTCGCAGTTCCGGTTATGAGGACTTACTTGAGTATTGGCATGTGAGAAGAAATCCAGTCGGAAACATCATCAAACTCCACTTCCACACTTGTCAGCTCCACGTCCATTTTGTTTCCAGCAATGACAATGGGAATTTCTTGAAAATCTGCTCGTTGTTCTTGAATCTCTTGAAAACATCCTTTGACTACTTCGAAGCTGGCTACATTGTCGACGGAGTATACGAGGAGGAAAGCATGAGCTGTGGCGATGGAGAGGCGTCTCATTGCTGGAAACTGGAGATCCCCAGCCGTATCAAGAATATCTACTTTGAGAGTTATATTGCCAAAGTCATACTCTTTGCTGTACAAATCTTCCACTGTTCCTTTGTACTTGTCTTGGAAAGTATTGAAGAGGAATCTTTTTATTATGGAACTTTTGCCCACTTTTGGACCTCCCAAAGTAACCAATCTGATTCGCTCAAAGTCTCCCATCGCTTTCTCTCAGAGAATGACGGGGAAAGCGATTGATTGATGCGGGGAGTACCAACTCAGGTATGAATTTCACGTAGGACAGTCTTTATTTATGTCTGTTTACTTTAGATTTCCAAACAAAACTTGAGACATCGCTGGTAACTTTCTCTTTAGATAGTCTGTTCTCTTACGAATAACTGCTGCGGTGATTGACTTTGGGACTTTCACTTAGTTTCTTGTACATCCATCCTGGCTATCTTTGTTGTATCAGCTTGAGATTGTTTATAAAGGCTTATCCTTGAAAAATTCGAGACTCAGGTTCATCCTTTTTGAGAACGAATATCTGAAAGATAAAACAAATCTTTGATTAGCTTATTTCTCCCTTGAAGTACAGAGTACAGAGTGTACTTGGCATTTGGTGAAAGGTGAATTCTACACTTTAATCTGAAACCACACGTGCACGTGTTTTGTGAAATCACACGCGTGTAGAGTTGACATTCAAGGTTCGCGAAAGTCTGCAAAGTTAATATGGTTAGAGAGTCACGTCTCCCGATGTAACTTAATCACTGAACTCCTGTGCAGGAGATTTAAAGACTTCTTAGGTTTCGAATTGAAATGTGACCTACTTATGTGCGTCTCTTGGGAATTGCATTCAGTCGGCTGGGTGTATAGTTTTAAAAGAACTTATTGGAGATTGTCTATATTTATTAGTCATGAATGCTTTATTTTTGGAGCAGAGTGTTGAGTGTCCTCTGCAAAGAAAAGAGGTGAACAACGAAGAGTATTGTGCAAATAGATTTACGTGCAGTTTCTATTAGCTTTTGAATGCCATTACGTCATTACGTTCCCCTCGAGTTTCATCGTAGGAAAAGCACGATGATTACTGAAATGTATTCGTTTCATTGATTTTGAATTATCTTACTTTGCGAGGGAAGCAAGTGCAATAAATATGTGTTGAGCTTGAAATGTCACGGTGCTCAAAAGCTTGTTTAGAAGCACAGACCTGCGTCGCAGTCGCAGTTAAACTTCTGATGTTACAAGTATCAAGTATCTGCTCCAATCTTAACTGCATTGGTGATTCAGCAGACTGCACAATCATTATTAATGTGTAATGTATTTTAGGATAATCAAAAAGGATGATAAAAAGAAATGAGTCTACTGTGTTTCGCTTGTACTTCAAGTAATTGGAATGAGACATTATCACGCATATGTTCGATTGTTGTGTATTCCGCGCATCAGTTTTTAGGATTATATTCAGTCACGAAGAGTCAGGTAAATAATATTGAAGCTTTTGGTTGATGAACTATTATTTTGAATGTTATGAACAGAACGATGACTATGAGCACCATTGAAAGATTGAATTAAGCTTACGCCTTTATTTGAGCTGGTTTATTTAATTCAAAGCTTTCTTGTACAACCTGTTATTGTGATCTCGTCAACCGCATTTAGATTTTGAATACTTAAAGTAATCTATACACTAATGAGATGACTTATATAAGCTCACGAGGGGGAACACGAGTTTTATGAGTGAAAGATTTCTGGGAATGCGTCATGAGCTATTCGGAAATGAATAAACTCATTCCAGAGCTCGTAGCATGTCTTTGTCTCCCACTAACTCAATCCAACTTTTAACCATGAATTGCTTGGGGTATGAGAAATTGCTTGTGGCTTTTGTACCAGGAAATTGCCTGTTGAAAATATGGGAGGCTTGTGGTGAAAAGATTGTGTTGAAAGTTTTAAAACATATTACAGTTCATGTTAGATAGTTATGTCTATGACGAATCTCTGGAAAGCCTTAAATCCTACGTTTAAAAAATCTGCACCTTTAGCTACCTTGAGATTCTGGCAAGTTGCCGTGAGTAAAGCCATTTCATTATCTTAAAATGGTGATTGCTTCCTGCAACCTATCTACCTTATGTTCATTCAATTTCAGCTGTGAGGCATCAACAAGCAACACAAAAAGGTTTCAGCTAGATCGGCTAAAATTGGGAGAATAACTTAATAACTTTCAAGAGCGAAGGAAACCCGAATTCCATGTAGAAAGTACCAATACCTATGAAACAATATCCAGTTTTGATCTGACGCCCTTGACTCTTGTCACTCAGCAAGATGCAAAGGTATTTTATGACAACAGTGTCTCTCGGTTCAAAATTTTTTATGCTATCAGGTAATAAAGTTATGAGACACAGCAAGGAAATGAATCACTGGGATTTGCGAAGCTCCAGCAACGCAGTTGTACTGAGGGAAGGATAGAAAGCTGAGTCTAGGGATATTTCTGTAGAGTGAAAAGTTGCAAGTGAATTTGAAAGGTGTAAGTTTTCTTACTCACAGCACAGCTAACAGTGTAAATTGTGGGATGGGAAGGTTGGTTTGGCCTTTCATCGCATTTTCGCCTTTTGTTTTCGGAGTATGGGAATGGAAATGAAGGACAGGGGGTACTAATGGACGAATTTTGGATCAACCACATACGAAAATACTTCAGCTGAAGTCATGTAATCGCTACCTCACATCAAATGTTCGTAAACAATATTAGACGGGATGCAGTGGTACATTTCAGGATCCCAAATAGGGATGTGTTTTGTTGAGTATCGGAAGTGCGGTGTGTTTGTGAATACACTGAAGGTCATTTGGACGATACACAGGATTATTTGTACCTGAATCCATACCTACGTGATTTCTCATCCTTTGATTTGACAGTATTTTTCATAAAGAGCTACTTTTTCTGGTCTCTCGCTTACATAGAGAAAGCACATTAGTCCTTTACTGCCAATCAATCACATTGGAAGTAGAAAAGGCTGCAGATGACATTTCATTCCTACATGCCATCCCCAACTATCCCCACATAATATTGAAAGGGCCCCCTTCGGCGAAACAAGATGAAAGGGAGCATTATATGAACTAATTAACGTTGCAAAGAGAATGAAAATCTCTTGAACTAAAGTACCCTATTCTATAAGGACGTGGTAAATCGGGCCCAACTTCAGACACCTTATTCTAAGTGAGGGAATCATGACGAAGAAATGAGATTTGGATATGTTGTAGTACCTGACTTAATCTTTTGAATAAACATAGGCAAAAATATTCGTCATAATTCCCTCGTACCTTTAACGTGGCTGACCCGAGAGGGTTTTTAGGCTTTTTTGGGTACAGT